>OOFE01000573.1:15924-51155 GCA_900323365.1 Monocentris japonica | reverse complement strand
TGGACGGTCAGGTGTGTCGTTTACCTGGGGAAGAGATGACATCAGGATGCACTATGGGAAGAAGGCAAGCCGGCGGAGGCTGTGTGATGCTCTGGGCAATGTTCTGCTGGGAAACCTTGGGTCCTGGCATTCATGTGGATGTTACTTTGACACGTACCACCTACCTAAACATTGTTGCAGACACCCCTTCATGTCAACATATTCCCTGATGGCAGTGGCCTCTTTCAGCAGGATAATGCACCCTGCCAATTGTTCAGGGATGGTTTGAGGAACATGACAAAGAGTTCAAGGTGTTGACTTGGATCCATGGAGGCCCCACCTCGCAACTTACAGGACTTAAAGGATCTGCTGCTAACTCTTGGTGCCAGATACCACAGGACACCTTCAGAGGTCTTGTGGAGTCCATGCCTTGACAGGTCAGATCTGTTTTGGTGGCACCTACACAATATTAGGCAGGTGGTTTTAATGTTATGGCTGATCGTGTGTAGTATGCTTACTTTTTCTTGAGTAATCTCAGCACCGGACAGCTCCAAAACACCACAGTCTATTCGTTGGAGCTGTCCAGTGCTGGAAATGATTGCTGTCTGTGGTTGTACTGTCTCCTCTGACCTTGTCAGGTAAGTAATTAGCATCTTGTTGTGTTTCAGTCAAAACAGGACTGACTTTTCTTTCATCCAGCAAACAAAAACACAGAAACGGCAGACCAGATGATGTCCTGAATTAGTCAAACAGTACACCCAATTTCCCAGTTCCCCTCTCAATTTCCACAACAAAAATTCAGTTTGAATCATGCAGTCAGCTTCATTCCAGTGTCTATGAATGGGAAGAATAGACTGCCCAGTAGAGCCATCACCTAGATAGGAGATGGAGTTTTTTATGAATGAATCGACCAAAGGAGGTTGTACTGTTCACAACCTTGTCACCTATTCCCTCACCCATTCTCATCATGGCTCTTCTCTCTGTCAGGATCAGAATAGACAGTGCCCATATGTTCGTCATTCAGCAAGTGAAGAGCTTTGTGTGCATCTGAAGAATATGACGAATTGCATAACCGCCCCAATGTGTGCATGAGTCTGGACGTGCGTGTATGCCTCTGTGTGTGTGTGTGTGTGTGTGTGTGTGTAGAGAGAGAGAGAGAGAGAGAGAGAGAGAGAGAGAGAAAGCACATGTACTCAATTCACATAGCCTACACCAGCTCCATATCTTGTACTGCACCACTGCATGAGAAGAACCGCGACGACTGAGAGAATTGAAAGCGTGAAATTGGCAAGAAACAAACACCGGGACTGTGGCAAGGAGCAGTGCACACAAATACAGGAAGATCAATCTTTAAATAACCGAGAATGTGATGATGACACTCAGTAGCATCATAGCCGACGTGCATGAATTGAAGCCCGAGCCCCTACTACAGTCCATGCCAAGTAAAACTGCCGCAGCGTCTGTACATTTACTGAAGGTTGGCATCAACACAAATATTTCGTAATGTGGGCTATCTTGCTGCACAAATATGATTTTCCAGCATTAATCGACGCTGATTCGTTTTTGGCAATAACAATTCATTGGTGCATTGTGAGCAGCGTGTACCAAGCACAGGCATCATACCTGAACGTCCAATAATACCTGATTTCTTATTTAATCGGCATTAATTGGATAGCATGACATTCCCATACCTTTCTGCCTGGTTGATGTCGCGTTGTCAAGTGAGGGGTGGGTTCGGCTTTCTATTTGCGGCAGTAATGAACAAATCGTTGCTTATTCTTGTCCGGACTGTCTCCTGTATTTTGAGTCCCTACCTACGAGTTCACGTTATCGGGATGAATCCCAGCGTGCAAATTGTGTTATCAATAACCGGGGACCCATGCAACGTGAGACGCGCTGGATTTTGGGGGAGGGAGCTGTCTCCTTCCCAGTGCTGAATTGACGTCACGGAAATGCAAGATGGCCCACAAGGGGGCGCTACTATCGCCCTCTGCAGAAATAACAAATGTAGGCTACCAGTTTCCATTATTTCAGCATCCCTTTCGTTCCCTAAATGTGTCGTTATGGACGCATATCGTTCACTAATTCTGTTTTCAGACCGTACTTCAACTTGACGAACTAGGTTCAAACCCCGTTACGGTAAACATTCACCCTGCTGAAGTGTCCTTGAGCAAGACACTGAATCCCTAGCAGCTCCAGGGATGCTGTTCTGCAGCTGGCCATGTACTCTGACCAAAGGAACAACAGAGAGAGGATATTCTAATAATAAAGTATTCAATAATAACAATAACAATAACAATAGCAATAACAGCAACAACAGCAACAACAACAACAATAATAATAATAATAATAAGAAGAAGAATAACAATAACAATAACACTCATCCCCAACTGTTTTTTAGACTTAAATGATTCCTTGATTTCTCACAACAACGGCTGCTGGTTTGCTGTTTACTGGATGCAATGCCGCTCTTCGTCCTGAGGAGGGCAGATGTTTTAATTCTGTCCCTGGAGTTTCCGCGTTGTGAAAAACTCTGCACTGTTTGTCCCTTCCGCCCTTACCTCCTGTAGTTGTACTGACTACGGCGGGATTCAAGCTGGAAGTAGGCAACTTAACGTTACAATAACACAGAGTGGCAGATGTATCTTTTTCTGGCTTTTAAGGACAGCAAATAGACTTTTGACCGCACTACACAGGATAGCAAAGGTAAGTTACACTAACGTTACTCGACGTACCAAAGTAGCCTTCGACAAATCGGTGTGAACGCAATCTGATGATGCCAGTTAGCTCACTAGCAAACCGACTCATGACTTGATTCAAGTGTCAATTCAGCTTTGACATCTGCTTAGTTAGCTACTGGTTAGTTAGTGGCTGCTGGCTGCTCTATATCTACATTCAGCTGTTGAGGTGTAATGGTAATGGCTTCCACTATAACGTTAGTTGACTAACCTATGATGTCATACCCTGTGGTCTCTTTCCTAGGGTCCAGTGCCAGGGGTCTAACTTGGTGGAAGATGTGTTCTTTGGCACTATTCCCTCCTCCCCTGCCCTCTGGACAGACCACTCTGTGCGAGTCAAACAACGAGCTGCTGTCAGGAACCGACGACTGTCTGAAACAGGTCTGAGAGAAAGCAAAAATAGAACACTTTTTACGTTGAGTTCAGAATCAGACGTTGTTGGTCAAAAGTGATTGTGTCAAAGATTGTTTTTGTCCAAATTTACAGCCCAGTCTTGATCCAAACAATATCCCTGTGATTGTAGGTAAATCTATCTGCTAATGTGTTTATTTTGTGCCCAGGAAAGATGTTGAGTGATGGCATTTAAAAGGTACATTATGTGGTTGTGTGTTTTCTGCAGGAATCCAGTCCTCTGAGTTTGTACTTCCCTCGGGAGTCACTGAAGCCCCACAGTCGAACAGAGAGCAGCAGTAAGGCAGCTTTTCTGGACCACTCTGAAACACTGTGGATGAGGAGTGCAGCAGCATGGTATGTAACACACACACACGCACACACACACTCCCAGACACACACACACACTCCCAGACACACTGATAATTTACAGAACACCTCTCTCCAGGCAGGATGCAGGCCTCACTGGGCTACTCGATGAAATTGCCGACTCAAGCACAGAGGGTAAGTGAAGCTCCAACATTTGCTGTTGTGCTTTAAAACATAATGGCTCACATAATGTCTGATCCTTAGTGTGTCCATGATATGCGTATATCTGTGTTGCTTGTGTTCCCAGTGCCCAAATGGCTTTCAGTGAGTTCTGGCTGTGTCCGGGCATTGCTCCAACGGGTCTCCTCTTTCCACGGCTCCCTGTTTCCCCACCTCACAGTGAGTTGTGTCTGTTGTTTAAACATATCAGTCACAATACGCTTGAATACAGAGGAGTTTGTTTTAGCACTTTGAAATGTGTACTAATTGTAGCTGTTTTCCATTCATTCTATAGTTGAGTAGTGAGGACATGATCGCCGAGTTTTCCCAAGTGCTGAACTGGTAAGTGCCGACCTGTTATAACCTGTAATTTATTTGAAATTAAAGGGATTGAGAGATATTTATTACGTAGAAACTGTTAAGCAGAACCTCTTGATGAAGGGGATGACAGTATTTGATATTTATTTGATAATTTGAAGTTTTCAAACTAATTTTGAAGCTGGAGCTGGCTTGTTTACATTTGCACTCTTTTAAATAATTGAGTGAAACTGTATTTTGTTCAGTCAAATACCAATAAATGACCTGTTTCTGCTGTCTTCCTTCCTGCTTTACCAGGTCTGACTGTGCGGTGCGAGCCTTTGCCTGGCATCCTCATACAGACAAATTTGCTGTAGCCCTACTGGACGACTCCATTAAGATCTACAACCCTAAGAGGTACCATAACTAAGCTTCTAGGTTATTGAACTTTCAAGTGCAATTTACTAAAGATCACCACAAAAAGAAAAGATGAGACAGTAGATCATTCACACAAGTTTCACAGCATAAAATGATCCACCCCGATTGGCGACAAAATAGTAAGTTCTAGGGGTAGTATGAGCAGAAATTCTAAAAAATTTTGACGCCTGAAGATGGGTAGAGACATTGAGGAGCAAAATCATCCACCTCTAAAGACCCTCTATCGCCAAAGTGCCCTGAGACATCACTCTCCATTGTGTAATGTTAGCTAGCTAGCAGGCTAATATGTTGTCAGATGGATGTCAGAGGTGCACCCTTCCCCCCGGTTTTACAGACACACACCCTTCTTCCCTCTCCACCACTCAAATTGGCTCCCTCAAATCCTACTGCATTTCAACCTCTTAGAGCAATGTTGTTGCATCGTCTCTGTTGAGTTTCCTTTTGTATCATGAACTCTAAAGGTGTGCTCTGTCTGTCAGTGCCACAGCTCCTACGCTGAAGCACCGTCTACAGAGGAGTGTTGCTGCAGTGCAGTGGAAGCCTCTATGTGCATCTGCCCTGGCTGTCGCTTGTCAAAACTGTTTGCTGGTCTGGCATGTGGACCCGTGCTCACTGTCAACCAGGTATGTGTATTCACACATGCACAAAGACAAGAAAACATACAACTGCATTACACTGTTTTTGTTGTTTACATGGTTCTATTGCACCTATCCAGGCCTTCGTCTGGTTGTGCTCAAGTCTTGTCCCACCCTGGCCACTCTCCAGTCACTTCCATTGCCTGGTCTCCAAGTGGATCTCTCCTTGTGTCAGCCTCGCCCATGGACACTGCCATTATGGTACAAACCAGCAGCCTCAATCTCTAAAGTTAACTTCACCATACTGAAAGGGATTTGCACAATGTTTTAATGAATCCATTATTGAATTGCTGTGGTTGTTTGTCTATCTTCCCTTGTGCATCAATTTATTTGTCAGGTATGGGATGTGGCAGCAGAGAGCTGTGTGCCTCTTCAGCGTGTGGGAGGTGGTGGGGTCACCTTCCTGTCCTGGTCCCCTGATGGCAGCCATGTGCTGGCTGCTACACCCTCTACCCTGTTCAGGTTAGAGACAGCACTTCACAGTGCTAGTCAAAGAGATTGGAGGTTTCATAAAGAGGGTTGAGAGCCATTATAAGAATTTATAATCTTTGGAATCTAGTTTGTAGTGCTAGAATAGCCACCTTTTAGTTTCCTCATTTTTGATTAACTTTCATGATGCCTGGGCCCCGAGTCATTTGCCCAGTTGCTATGTTATAATTGAGGTCCACTCACCTGCCGTGAATATTTATCAATGAAGTTTATTTATCAGTGAAGTTTTAAATTTCATGTGTGTTTCTTCAGGGTCTGGGAGACCAGGATGTGGACTTGTGAGCGTTGGCCGTGTTTGAAGGGGCGCTGTCAGGTGATGCTTCTCACCACTTTTGACAGTCATTGTCCAGTTAGGCAACATATTTTTGATAGGCCAAGACGTCGGTTAATGAGTTAATTATAGGTCTGATCTTTTTGCCCTAGTCTGGCTGTTGGAGTCCTGATGGGAGTCGACTTCTCTTCACTGTACAGGGAGAGACAGTCATCTATGCCCTGACCTTCACCGACACACCAGGTTAAAAGCCACACAAACAACGTTAGATATATTTTAGAACATACAGTCTGTGTGATGGTTGATTTGACATATGAAGAGTTTGATTCTAAAAAGATATCAACCATTTGTGATTTAAGTGGTAGTACAAAAGCAAATTGTGCTACTTAAAGGATATTGAATTACATCTTTGGTTGACAAAATAACAATTTTGCAGATAGGATCCTCTATATTTTAGAGATATTTAATGACAAACTTTATGTTCACATCCCTAACTCCAAAGTCTCCAAAGTAGAAGTCTTCATGTTAGTTTTGTCATTGTTCTTCATCAGGAGCTCCTTCAGGCACATCAAAAGGACCAAAGGCAGCAGCGGTGGTGGCTGACCTATCAGAGACAACCTTCACCACACCAGATGGAGACATCATGTAAGAGGGGCTCAAACAGAGTTTAGGTTAGCCGGCACTGTGGCTAAATGGCCATCTTTTAGCCTCAAATGTCAAATGCACTCTTAAGTGACCCTACATTTTAGCCTGACTCATCTCTGTTTTTGTGTCTGCCAGCATTGGCGGAGAGGCTCAGTCTTTAGTCTGGGACCCGAGAGGAGAGAGGCTTGCAGTGCTTCTGAAAGGTCAGGTTCATTTCTCCTTGTTTTTCCCTCTTTTCGCTCTGATATCCCCTATTTGTATCCAGTATTTCAGTAATCTTATTTTGTACTAAATCTTCTGTAACTCATGTTCACCCAGATTTTATACTGTAGCTCAATCTCAGTTGTACCCGTTCTTGCAGGTGATCCTCAAGCCGCAGACTGCCCTGCTATGATAGCTATGTTCAAAACGAGAACCAACCCCATTTTTGAGCTCTTGCCATGGTATGTTCTTTTGTGCGTGGCTGCATTTCAAAGTTGTGTTAACAATTATTTAATTTTCCAGTGCCAAACTGTATTCCATGTGGATCTAAATCACTGTGTTTCCCCCCTAGTGGTTTTATTCAGGGGGAGCCTGGGACAGAGCCAAGACTGATGCAGTTCCATCCAAATTTCCAGCATGGGGCCCTGCTCACTGTGGTCAGTCTCTCCCTGGAAAGATCCTGTTGCTCCTTTCATATTACAGTCATTTGTTCATGTAAATCATATGGTGATAATGTTCACAGAGGATTTCCGACTGGTGAATATTGACTATTCACTGTCTGCTTAACCACCTCCCAAGTGACTGATGTCTGTCTCTTCATTCCCAGTGTTGGTCCAATGGAAGAATTACCCACGTGCCATTCTATTTCCTGAGTGCTGGGGTCCCCCATCTCGGCCTCAGTGGCAGTCCATCACTGTCACACCCCCAGGAAAGGCCTGCTGACTATGCCAATCAGACCCTCTATACAGAGCTCACCTCTTGACCATCCCCAACCCCCATCACACATACACTCACTCACCATTTTTGTGACTATTGACTGTCAATAAAAGTTTAGCAAGAACTTTCTACACAAAGAGTTGTGTGTTTCTTGATTTGTCAAGCAGTTGTACCTGATAGACATGGTTGTGGGGTAATGCTGAACTCAGAGTATTGAGCAGGATCACCTCCAGAGCATATTCATTTCCCCTTGAAGCTAAAAGTGATTTAATTGTTTTTTTTCTGGTCTCTGAAAAAGTCATATTGAGTTTTCTGTCATTACAAATTGAATTATTTTAACATTAATTTAACGAGACCATATTTTTATCTACATATCTATGTATTTAATAGAAAGTTAAATGGCCAGGATGTTTTGAATGGCAAATAGCATGGCAAACTTTTGAACAAAAATGTCACTGTGGACCCTTAAGTCTAACTTTTATTGCTCAGAGGACAGACTGAGATAGTACAGAAAAGTAATGTGTGTTTTGATGCACCTTTGAGACATTACTGTACAAAATACTTAACAATTCCAGTCAACTTAATTTTCTTTCCTTTTATTTATGCCTATTAGTTCAAACAAACAGGAGCCAACCATGCCCAACCCCACACTGAAACCGGAGAATGAATACAGTACTTTCGTTCCTTTTCTTATGAGATTCTCTCATGAAAATACACACTCGCTTCACAGTCTCAAACATGCACACGTACACACACTCAGACTATGCACTCACATTCAAGAGTAACTGACCTCAAGAAATACAACTATAACAAAAAAAACATTTAGGCACACATGAAGGGTTCTTTTGAAAGAAGAAAATAGATCCCCACGCCATTTGTTTTTATTCAAAAGCTCAATTAAAAATCAACTTCATTGTTAATTCGTTTTTCCTTTTATTTCCAATTTACATCAATTAAAAGTATAACAAAATAAACAAAACAAAAATGATCATGATCATAATAAAATTAATAATAAAAAAAAAAAAATATACACACCCTCACACACACAGACAACCCACCCTGGTTGTTTTGAGTGGCTTTCCTCGGAGTCCCACGGTTCAACTTTGGGGTCGGGACTCCAGAGGAGGCCTCCCAGTAGCCCCTATCTCCCCTGTCTTACCCTGCTGCACCTGTCCTCCAGGGTGGAGTGTGTGTGGTGTGAGGCTAGTGGGAATTGGGGGTGTTTGGGGAACAATGGCAAAGACTGAATTACAGAACTCATAGCACCTTCTGAAGAGAGAGCAACCCAAAGCAAAGATGGCCGTTCAGCCCCACCTGAAAGCTAATTTTTGGTCAGCTCAGATTTAAGGTCAACATTTTCACTTAGTTTTTCAGCGTGAGGTAGCTTTAAACAATCAGGATGACTACAATAAAAGCAAAACAAATTTCCCTCAAATTTGTTTAACAATTTTGGATGATAACTGGGTAAAACGCCTTCTTCTGATGGGCAGTCAAGGGGTACAGGACAATGAAACATACATCCCAAATGAAACCTCACTTTCCAAAAAGTGTTGGTGTGCATATAGACACATGTACACACATAATGTGGAAATATATATAAAACCATCTGGTTGTTTATAAACACAGACTTTTACAACAATAGAACCAAGGATTTATAATACACAGTAAAAGTTTTGCTCCTGCTCATGATGGACAAGTCTGGAGCACCTGGATTTGATTTTACTAGTTGAAAATATTTTTGTTGGTCTACATTGATTCAAAATGCCGTATTTGTGGGTCAGGAGGGAAACAGGGAGGGAGGTGGAGTAGGACTGGGAACAGAGGTTGTGTGACTGTTCTGTAGTGGAAGGGGCTTTTCTTACTTGCATAGTAAACCCGCCCAGTCCTACCTCAACTCTGCCCATTTAGGTTAGACAATAAATAAGTGACATCGAGTCATGTTTCTGTTCTCCATCACTTGTTCGCTTGGTCCCTCTTCCTCCTGGCTCTGACTCATTCCTGTCAACAGTGGGCCATGGGAAACATGACTGGATCTCAGGAAGCGGGTTGACAGGGAATGCTGGTGTGATGTACAGGTATTGCCGGTGCCCTTCAGTGCTAACATCCAGGGAGTACAACTTGGAGAGCACTTCTTTGTGAGAGAAAAAGTATCAATTTTCTTTATAATTTCCTGTCTTCTTTATTGTGGAAGTGTGTGTAATGTTTCATGGTTGAGTTATTTTATTTCATGTTTGTTCTTTTGGGCCGTTGAGTTATTCCACTTTACAAGAAGCAGACTGCGCCTACATCCACTCCAAACTCCTGATCCGCTCCTCCGATGTCCATGGGACCAATGTCCACGATGGGCAGACGGGAGGTCTTCTGTGTTTTGTACTCAAAGACAGTCTTGCCCCACTGGCCTGTATGTTTCTGTTGGTTGAGAGTAGAGAAACGTGTTACTTACAGTCTGTTGAGGTGATGACAAAGACACATACAAAGCTAAAGCCCTAGCTGAATATATTATGCTGCATCTTGCTGCCGCTGACCCTTACCTTGCAGCCATCCTCCAACACGCCATATGTGAAGCGGCTGTTGCCCTCTGCACGGATCTCCACATCGTTGGAGCCCTGCAGCAGCAGAGCCTTCTTCAGATTGCCTGTGGCCTGGTCCATGTAGGCCACACTGTTCTTGCAGTGATAAGTGAGGTTCTGAGATGCTTCCGTGGACAGGAGCCTCAAGAAGGTCAGCTGGACACTGGCAGCATTGCCGGCAGGACCGTCCTGAGCATAGCTGAACTGTAGGGCCAGACAGCAGGTTGGTGGTGTTAATCATTGCCAATTGTATTCATGTGGACCAAAAACATTCTGCCAGTAGTGAGTAGTGCTGAAGAGAATCTACATCTCAGAGTCAACATAGTGAACTGACTAAGCATTTGAGACAGGAAGAGAGACTTTATTGTGTCATGTAAGTGGACTCACGTGGAAACCTCCATTCATGGTCTCTCCGAACCAGACATGCTTGCGTTCCTTGCTCTTGCTGGACCACCAGTTCTTCTTTGGTACCTTGGCTATGCTTGGGTAGACACAAGTCTCTCCGGTCTCCATGTTACAGAAGACCTTGATGGCATCAGCTGTGCTACCAATGTTGGGATCAACCCAGTAGTCACCTGGAGAGATGAGAGGAGTGGGTTAAATTCATAATGATGCATGACACACTGTTTTCCCTGTCTGTTTTCTGTATCACTACAGTGATTAATATGAAGATGGACAAATATATAGCTTATACCTTAATGGGTAGAGCATGGGGCTAACGCTGCCAGGGTTAGGGGGTCCAA
The DNA here is from genome assembly GCA_900323365.1 of Monocentris japonica. Taxonomy (NCBI): domain Eukaryota; kingdom Metazoa; phylum Chordata; class Actinopteri; order Trachichthyiformes; family Monocentridae; genus Monocentris; species Monocentris japonica. The sequence continues at coordinate 40,514 of OOFE01000573.1, read as the reverse complement.
TTCCCTTTGGAGTCTCAAAATCTGTGCACTAATGGAACTGTGAGGCTGTTTCAGTGAAATTCAGTGAAATATTCAGTGGCAGGGAAGCCAAGTAGCTAGAGAAACTGTCCTGTAACCAAGAGGGTCACAGGTTTGATCCCTGTAACAGCCTGTGGATGTATTATTGAGCAGTGTCACTGAATCTATCTGCCCACTCAAAATCTAGCTCAAACTCTCTCAGCCTGTACTTTTGCCCCATCCTCTCCTTCCTCTAACCTTTTTACCCTTGCTTACCGCTCTTCCACTCAGGGTGGCACAGTTTAAGGTCTCTGCAGGTGCGGGCAGGGTTCTTCTGGGTGCCGTCAGGGCTGCGCATGTTCTCAATCTGGTTGTTGATGGACTTGAGTGTGGCATCCACCTCAACATCATGTTGTCTCAGGGAGCTGGAGGCCTCATCAGCCCTCATGTACCTGAGAGGATCAGGGGACTTCTCAATCTGAGACAGGCCGGCGAAGGCAGACATGTCGATGCCAGGGCCAGGAGGACCAGGAGGACCGGGGGGTCCAGCGTTACCAGGAGGACCCTGAAGGTGGGAGACACAAGAAATGGATCAGAAAGGCATGCAATACTATGTAGGCTTGTGGTGGTTATCCAACCATGTATGTCAGGGTTATGTTCAGTATTTGGGTTCTACATGTCACTCACAGCAGGACCAGTCTCTCCAGAACGTCCACGAGGTCCAGGAGGTCCAATGGGGCCAAGTTGTCCATTAGTTCCATCTTTTCCAGCAGGTCCGACTGGTCCAGGGGGTCCCTACAGAGACAGTGAGTGCATGAGATGAGAAGTTGTATGAAATGTTTCACCTGACAATATGTGAAATTGTGCTTTTTGTTGAAATTGTACAGCCATAGTCAGTTTGAGCGATTGTGCTGCATGTAATCTGGATCTGAATACAACAATTCACCTGACGATTCACGGCAGCAGTCTTCCTCTGTTACCCCTAGCACCTCCAGACCGCTTCAGCTTACTATGCATAGTTTATTCATATAGTAACATTTCCCGTCGTTTTCGTTATCATGCACAGTGCTTAGCTAATCTCAAATTCACATTAAGGAGTGGTTTTGCAAATAATGGGTTCTCTTGTCTGTCTCTCTCTATCACTGCAGACAGTAATTACAAAAATCCTTTGCTGTCCATCTTATCACAGTGGTGGGTAATTAAAGCACATTGCCTTTTCTGTCCCCCACTTTCTTAGGCGATTGGGGAATTACAAAAAGACTAACCTGCACCCTTCATTAACATCACATATATGTGATTATGTGTTAAAGCAGACTATCTTATCTGTAGGAAGGATTATAATAAGAGTTTTTATTATCTATCATTCTTTGCTTTTACTCATGTTTCTAGACTCACCTTGGCACCACTTGGTCCTGCAGGTCCAGAAGCTCCAGAGTCTCCAGGGGAACCCTGTTTGGACAAATTCAACAACCGATTAGATGCAAAGATACAGTAAGGTGAGAGGTGGTAACTCAGGGATGAACAATTAGATCACTTACAGGAGGTCCAGGAAGACCCTGCAGACCAGTGAAACCACGGTGACCCTTCTGTCCCCTCTCTCCAGCCTCACCAGCCTCTCCCTTGTCTCCACGTGGTCCTTGGGGTCCCTGAAATAGAGGTTTGAGATGTGTCAATAGTGTATCAAAAGGCATGGCTACACATGTGTAGTATTTTTAATGGCCATAATCAAAGTATATAAAAACATGAAGAATGAAATGATTTAGTATGATTGAAATGATTTTGTAGCAGTTATAGTTAGAGCTGAAGATACTTACAGCCATTCCTCTTGCGCCAGCTGGTCCTGAGGGTCCAGCAGGTCCTTGAGCACCCTGAAATAAGAAATAAGGAATTAAATATATTAATAACTGCACAACAATAACTCTTTTGCCATGGTAGGATGCTCTGTGTGTTGTGTTACTCACAGCCTCTCCTCTGTCTCCCTGCTTGCCGAGGGGACCAACGGGACCGGGTGCACCGGGGGCACCAGGAGCTCCAGGGGCACCAGCAGGACCAGTGTTACCACGCTCTCCCTGTAGGAGGGCACAAGGTCATCACTCAGGATTACAGCATACAACAACATCCATGAAACTCTCAACTTAATGAAACAGTTGCTGAAAAACAGTAGATCCAACAGATTATTGTGGTGGTGACTGGCTGAACTGGGTCAAGATCTTTAAGTGGAGCTGATGTCTCTCACCTTGACTCCAAGAGCTCCGTCCCTACCAGGGGGTCCATCAGATCCAGGGTTGCCCTGAGATACAGAAGCATCATTTTTTAACAAAATGGCATGCAACAATGCAGAGCAGTGTACATTCTGGGTAGTTATTTATTTGTCATTTGTTTAATGTTGACTGAATTTATTGGATAAATTAGAAGAGAATATACCAAACAGCATGCAGCATCATAATTATCAGTATCATAATTATCAATAATAAAGGTGAATGACTTATTTCCTATATTGTAAATATCATCATTGTTTGTACTTCTAATATTGTGGATATGATTGTACAACCATGAAACACTGTTTGCAGGCGTTATTGATGCTCTCCCACTGTTATGGCTTACGTATCATGTTGTGAAATTTGTTTCTGTGTACTGTATGTTGTTGGTGATGTTGTTTCGTTCTGACCTCTCTACCGGGCTCTCCAGAAGGTCCAGTCAGTCCAGGAGGTCCCACTGGTCCAGGGGGTCCACGGTCACCGGCACCACCAGACGCTCCCTGCTTACCAGGCTCTCCCTGCAACACAGGAAAATGTTGCTTTAGATTCACATTCAGACAGTAACAGTACATTTACACTTTGACTCTTTGACTTTCATCATGTTGTTCATGGGATATTCAAGGCACAATGATGGAATATCCAAAATTACCCTCTGACTTTCAACGGATTCTCTACTGAGACAAAATATAAAGACTAAGTTTCCTCCAAGCTCTACCGTAGGTGTCTGAATGTTAGTGCATTGATGTTTTGTATTGATTCAGTAAGGCTTGCAATACAATCAGCAGTCGTAAGGCTAATTCAAAGCTAACTGACAAGAGTAAGCTAGTCTGGAAACCTAAGGCAAACTTGCATTAAAATTAAGGTCTGTATCACATAAATCTTCATATCTTAACAAAATTCATGGATCTTCGCGCTCAACTTGTGAATTTGTAAAAACCTTGAGGTGTAACCAGACCTCAGACATCAAGAAAGGTTTTGAAAGTGTTATAGGGTCAGGCCCCAGGCAATCAAATACCCACACACAACTGAATAGCCAACATCTGGCTGAAGACACTTACAGAAGGTCCAGGGAGACCAGGGAAGCCTCTCTCTCCACGCTGACCTGGCAGACCAACAATACCACGAGAGCCAGCCAGACCCTGGGGACCTGAAGGCCCATCGGGACCCTACAGCATAAAGAGAAAAAAGATTGTCTCTTGTCACAGGTGGGATAGTAGTCTGGAATAGCAGGTGATTGAGAGAGTGAGATATTACAGAGGATGTGCGCCTACTAAGTAAATAAGTTACTTGTGGGTTCTTGTGATGTGGAAAGTCATATTAAAAGTGGGGAACTCAGACTCACAGGGGGTCCATCCTCTCCAGGCTCTCCCTTCTCTCCTGGGGCGCCAGAAGGTCCACGAAGCCCAGCATCTCCCTGTCTACCTGGGAGGCCACTGTCACCACGAACACCCTTAGGGCCATCTTTACCAGCAGGACCAGCAGGCCCAGCAGCACCAGGGTTACCCTGCAATGGAAAGAGAGAAATTCAGTAGGAGTGAGATTAAAGAAATTGATTAAATTGATTAAAGAAATACATTTCCCCATTTGTGATTTTTATTAATGATTAGATACTCACATTGGGGCCAGGAGATCCAACTCGTCCAGCAGCACCAGGGAAGCCAGTAGCACCCTACCAATGAGAGCAAAAAGTGGATATAAACACAATTGACCTATCTGATATATCCACCTGTTACTCACTACTGTGTATGAGGATGCTATGAGATTACTAGAAAGGACTCAATATATGAATCTTTAAGTCAATGATTTGAGCAACTAAATAGTAATTGACCAACATAATGTTGCCCATTGAGTTCAATGATTTTTTTCTCTAATGCTCCCATATGACTTACATACAAAGTCCCTGCTGATTATGAAACTCCTTGTCCCTCTCTATAATCTATATCTGTGTTCAATGACAGTAATCTGTACTGGTTTGTTCATGTGATAAAGTGAAAATATTCATTACTTACAGGAGCTCCCTGAGCACCACGGGCTCCTTTAGGTCCAGACACACCAGTAGGTCCCTGAAAAAAGGAGAAACAGAAAACAACAATTAATTGTGTCAATATTAGACCAGGGTGTGTTTTACACACTTCGAAAAAAAAGTATTTCAAAGTATGTGGCAAAGTATAAGATGTTTCCAGTGTTCACATTAGTTTCCGTTACATTTTACCTTTACATCTCTAGAAATGTGACCTCAGGTATAGGTCTGTTTCCAGGAGATGTTTTGAGACTAGGTTGAGTACCCACCACAGGTCCAGGTGCCCCAGAAGGTCCCTGAGGTCCAGGGGAACCAGCGTCTCCCTTCTGTCCACCCTCGCCAAGCTCTCCTTTGGCACCAGGCTGACCATCTGCACCCTAGATATATGAAGAGAGTAGCGACAATGGCAGAATAAGGGTGAAAAGGACCAAAGATTAAATATGTCACATTTTCTTCATTGGAACAAAAGGTACTTTTACTTACAGGAGGCCCAGCAAAGCCAGCAGGCCCAGGAGGACCGAGCTCACCACGGTCACCCTACAGGAGGACACAAGAGACTGCAGGTCAATGCAAGCTTGGATTGAGATTTGCAGCAATTGTATTCATATTCTTTGTATAACCAAAACTATGTGATGAATCAAAACTATGTTTATCAGATGGTTGGAGCAATGACTAGTCTTTTTCACTGGACCAGTACAGTCGCCCTGTGAACTGCCCCAAGATTAGAAGGTTGCTTAGCAGTCAAAATAAAAGACCTAAGTTGAGAGCAACGGCATCACACCCAATCAGCCCACTGAGCAAGTTTACATTGAGTAGCCATTTAAATGATGATCTAAATGATTTGTAGCCATCTAGGCTAAAATTAGGCTACATAGGGTTTAAAAGTGAAGGTTTAGTAGATGTGGGCTATGTGTAGCCAAGCCAAACATATTATGGGGTACATTGTTTAAATATGTAATAATGTATTTACTGATTGGTCTAAAACATCTTGGGCTATATGAGAGCTAAAGCACTGAAGTCAGTGGGAGGGTGTACTATTCTTTTTGAAAGAAGATTAGACTTTGTTGATTAAAAACCTGATTTTCTCTACACCAGTGGGTCTCAACAGCCCTGTAGCACACTGTGGAGAGATGCAAAAGGCCATGGCACTTGGTGTGATTGTTGATTGTTTGAAAGTATCACAGAAACCTGGCTGAACCAGGTATGCAAGTGCAAAAAAAACTACAAGCCAAGGCACAAAATGCATTAACCTGGAGAAAATATGTGTGATCCTCTGTCAATTGGGAGAATTCTCATGTGGAAGTGAATCTATTTTTTCATTTTGCCAGCTGAGAAACAGTGTTTCTGCAAAGTTTTGCAAAGTCTGCACACAACAAGAAATAGACATCGGGAGGGACTTACAGGAGCACCACGAGCACCAGCAGCACCAGTAGGGCCAGAAGCTCCAGTCTCACCCTGGGAGGAAAGGAAACAGTTAGCTAACCAAAAACATGAATGAAATGGGCTCCAATATTCAAATTCACCAGATGATCTTATGATTAATATCAAATTACCCCTATAAAGCTCAAAAGGGTAACAATGCTGTTCTTACCTTGGCACCGTTGGGTCCAGCTGGGCCAGGAGGACCAATGGGACCAGTCAAACCCTGACAAGGAAGAGATGCAGAGAGAGTGATCAGATGTTAGTCATTTAGCTTGATGACTGAATGAAGCGTCACTCTTGAAGACAATGACAGGACAAGAAAATAAGAGTCAAGGATATTTGTTGAACTCACTCTGCTGCCGTCCTTTCCAGGAGCTCCCTCAGGTCCCTTCTCTCCATTGTCACCCTGTTAGACAGAGAGGAAGTCAGCATTTTTAGCATACATGATGTGAACCTATAATATACCACAACACAGCCATAAAGTAGGATCTTCGAGTCTGTCAACCCATTCACATTACTGGCCTCTAGACATGCCATTTGCTCCTTTAGTTGTACATATTACATACCATAGGCTACAATTTCACTCATGAAATAGTCCATAATGACAAAATGAAAGTCTATTGTTATAAGTGTAGAAGAATCTGTTACTCACTCTGTCTCCCTTGGGTCCGGAGATGCCACCGGCTCCTCTCTCTCCTGGCATACCCTGCAGGCCGGGGGGTCCCTGGGCTCCAGGTCCACCAGCTGGTCCAATTGCTCCCTGGTAGAGAGGAAGCAGTTGGGTTGGATTAGTATAGGTGGGCCTGACAGATCTTCAGTGCAGAGTCCTGAAGGTAAGTGACTGGTTACATTATAGAGATGAGAAAATCCTTGGTGGGAGATGATATGTCCGCCTGGAATTCACCAGATATATGTACTCAGGTTTGTATACAATTTTTGTCAAACTGCACTCGGGACATGATGAATAACTTAAACACCTGTGGAGGAGATGCACTTAGACAGCCAGGTATCAAGGATTTGTTTACTTACTGGCCCGTTACAAAGAAAGTTGAGCAATGACTCAAATGGAGGGAGAGTCTGTCAAAGACGTGTCCACTGACCTTGGGTCCATCAGTTCCAGGTGTTCCAGGAAGTCCACGGGGTCCTTGGAGACCCTGAGATCCAGCACCACCCCGCTCACCAGGGAAACCACGCTCACCCTATGAGGGAACAAATAGACAGGAAATGAATAGGAGAAACGGGAACTGATAGTAGTTCCTACATGCTACTCTGTCATGTGAGGAAGAGAGAGTGTTTGTTATTGTAATATTTTGACCAGGTTGAGTAATTGAATGTCTTGCTTGATAAAACATACAGCACAAAATAGGCAAAGTATACAGTATGTATTGTGTTACTATATTACATAAATGTCGTAAATGACTATGTGCAAGGTAATTTTCGCTTTGAAATCATTGCATGGCCTTATGAAGAGAAGAACCCTTAAGATGGAAACTCACTCTGGGTCCAACAGCACCAGGAGCTCCACTCTCTCCAGAAACCCCCTACAGAGAGAGAAAAGGGACAATTAGATCCATTCAAGGTACAGCTTTAACTACATTTATTTGACCATCTAAAGTAAGGGTATATCAACTTATGTTCTTGAAGAGTATGACTAGATGGAAAAGAATGTTTTATCACTAAAATACAGTCTGTTTTACTCCTACAGCCTCAATATATTTAAAACTCATGTTTAGCTGTCACATGCTGTCAGCTCTTGCATCAATAGCCCAGATAATACATTTCAGAGTGGAAAATAGCTTTAATCCATCAAATACAAATATATGATGTAGAGAGTGGTCGTCACATGAAACTTACAGTGGGATGATGCTTGACTGAACATGTTGCAGTTACTTTTAAAGTGAAATGCGGAGTAAACCAGAATGGTGCTATTCCATCAAATAGCACTCAGCTTTTTTTTAAATGCACTACAAAGATCAATCAAAGATCTTACATCCCTCACTTGACCAGAAGCTGGTGTAAAAGTGGAACGGAGGAGACACCCACCTGGTCACCAGGCTTTCCTGCCTCTCCTGGGGGGCCGGAAGGTCCAGGCAGACCCTGCTCAACAACATCAAGGGATCAGCCACGTAACACAATATCATTAAAAACAGAGTAAGTAATTTCTTCAAGGCCTCCTGTTCTCAGAAGTAAATCACTCTGGGGTGGTGGGCTATCAAGCACTCTACAATGCCCAAAGTGACACGCCTGATCAGTGTATGTTGTTTCTTCCTTTGTGCTCCTTGATGCTTGAATGAACACAGTTTGGCAAAGCAACTTTAGTCTTACATGGTATACCATGTAAGTATATATATTCCCCCTTCATACTGATAAAATCAACACATGGAAAACATGGAAATAAGCGCTTGTAACTGGGGGAATTGGAGGCACAAAGAATTTGAGGTTTCAGGTGGTATAGGTTTATATTGTATTTCTGGACAGGTATAGCTGGGGTTTAACAGGAAAGTAATCTCACCTGGAAACCAGATGGTCCAGGTTGTCCTTGCTCTCCTCTCTCTCCAGCAGGTCCCTAGGATAGACCCAAACATAGGTGATCAACCAAGGAAGGCAAATCAAGAACCCTGGAAACTCTCAGCTGAACTTAAAGGTCCCATATTATTCATTTTTCATGATTTTGTTTTCAAATATATTATGGCTCAGGAGAAGTATTAGTAGTAGTAATGTCCCTGATGGTGTTTTGCAAGTAAATGTAGTTTAGTTTAAAGGTGAATTGAATTAGTTAAAATGAATGAATTTGATGTGGAGGCTTTCCAGTTCCAGGCTTTCCATCAGATACTGAAGTACATTTAAGGCAGCCATGTGAACAACAGACAAGCCGGCCCTTGGATGGTTGATACTATAAGGATAGCTTTTACTGTGTAGACCCAGACTCCTAAATCATGAATGAAATACTCACAGCAGGGCCAGGAGGTCCAGCAGCACCAGTCTCACCATCTTTTCCTGACAGACCCTGTTCAGAGAAAGCAATGGAAGGCATTTAAAGTGAAGTTCCACCCAATGAGGAAAATAAGAAATATATTTGTGAGGGTTAAGGGACAATATTTAATATTTATATACTTACTCTCAGACCAGTACGACCCATAAGACCCTTCTCTCCTGCCTTACCGGGCTCGCCCTGTTGAAGACAAATCCTTTTAGTTATTCTGGGGACAGACTCTTGGGCATCTTGTGCTACAGGGCAACTTATGTGTACATGCTGTATCTCTGTGTAATGGTGAAGAGACATCTAACTTCCACACCTTATGAATATTTACTCTCGCCAAACCCTGGGACACTTACATTGGCTCCCTTTGGTCCGGGGAATCCCATCACTCCTGGCTGTCCACGTGCTCCCAGAGGACCAGGTGGGCCGGGGCGACCATCCTCACCAGAGGCACCCTGTCAGGGGCACAAGACAGAATGTTTCAAATGGAAATTGGAAAAACTAGATATTGTCTTGTATTTATGTCAATAATGAAATGTAGCATTTTCTCATAAGCCTGACAGGAAGCAACAACTAATGATGAGAGTTGTACTTACAGAGGGTCCAACTTTGCCTTGGGGACCAGTATCTCCAGGACGACCAGTGAGACCCTACAAAAGCCACACATATTCAGAGATTGTCAGTATCATTCAAGAAGTAGGGATGGTCTTAATGTACAAAACCCTCATGAGGAAAGTAATTACAAATCATTCATAATTAATCAGTACTCACTCTGGCTCCGGGGAGGCCAGACTCTCCTGTGCGTCCAGGGTCTCCAGTAGCACCCTTAGGGCCAGCAGAGCCAGCAACGCCACGGTCACCAGGGGCTCCCTGCAGAGGATCAGGAAAAAAGGCCAATTATCACATCTTTTTTTACCATAACAGTTGGTACATCATAAAGAATGGTGGCCATGGCTGGCAGAAATATTAGTAAATATGGAAACTAGTTTGATGATCAGTTGTAGGAAGACCCACCTTAGCACCAGCAAGACCATCTTGACCTGGGAAACCACGGTTACCAGGAGCTCCCTGGAAACAATCACAGAATGAAACAGAGATATTCCACCATTACACGGTGCATTCAATAACGACAAATATTCATAATGTTATTATTTCATGATACTATTGATTATCCAGATTACTCACTCTCTCTCCAGGAGGTCCATTTGGTCCAGCAGCACCGGGCTCTCCTCTGGCTCCTCTCTTTCCTTCCTCACCAGAAGGGCCAGGGGGACCTTGAGGACCACCAGGGCCCTGGGAAATGAAAATATAAAAGCATAATTTGCCTATTGTCTGTAGAATTTCTCCAAAGAATTTCTCAGAATGATTAAGACATGTTTGTTATTTTGTCAATAATCACTGAAATCAAGCGAGTGACTCACAAGCTCTCCCTTGGGTCCAGCTTCACCTTTGAATCCAGGAATACCAGGGTCTCCCTAAACAAGGGAAAGAAAGAAGATGGTCATTACAATAAATAAGCATAACAATGTGATCACAAATATGTAACTGGAATCCAAGTCCAACAAAAGGACTATCGATGTTTCCCAGATTTTCAGGCAATTCCCAAGTGACTTACTGACTGTCCCTTGGGACCAAGAGGTCCTGTTGCTCCCTGTGGTCCAGGTGGGCCACGGGGGCCTGGGAATCCAGGGGCGCCAGCAATACCAGAAGCACCCTTCAAGGGAGAAAGAGACAAAATAAAGTGAGAATCAAGTAAATAATATAGATTATATAGCAAGAGAAAATAAAACAGGACTCTAAAACCACAACAATCTACTTACAGCAGATCCTTTAGCTCCAGGAATACCATCAGTACCAGGGTTACCCTACAGGGAAAATGACAGAGAAAAACAAACAATACCTTAATGTGGGTCCATATCAATAATACAACAGAGATAGTGTATTGAATGAGTTTGTTGTATGAGGAAATAAAAGTGAGATATGCCGTTTCAGAATGAAGTTTTTACTAAGCCAAGTTACGTACAGATGCTCCAGCGGGTCCTGGAGATCCTGGGGTACCAGCCTCTCCACGGGGTCCTTGTGCACCCTCAGATCCACGGGCACCAGTAGGGCCAGCTTCTCCCTGACAGGACACAAGTTATTTTTACTTAACAGATGGACAAACTCATGTACCCTACATCTTATTAAGATGCTGAACCAACATATGAACTCTAGATAGGCTGGATGCCAAGTGCAGTAGGTGTGACAGTACAACTGTTATCAGACAATGTTTACTACCACTGGATATGTGGGTTCAAAATTATGATGTATTTTGTAACAATTTGCCTGTTCTTATATATTTTTGATATGAGATGGAGCTGTTTGAGATGCAAGACAAATGTATCTCATTGCAAAATTCAATCTCCTTTAAGAAATTGATTATGAAGTCAAGTGTATAATCAATTAGAAAACTGTATGAAAAATAACATATTTATTAAATTGTGGAATGAAATAAACAATCATCTTCAATCTTCTGTCACATAAGTAACTACCACCACCAGGCATATGTGATACTATGGGATTTGATGCCATGTATAGAGACTGATAAAATAGTTGATGAAAGTGAGAGAACATTATAAACAGGGATCAGCTTTCTGAGAGTCTCATAGGAAGAATTCACTGCATGGTGAGGCAGAAAAGGAAGATGCTGGGAACCACAAGAGCTCAAGAAATTCAAGTCACACTCTCCCAGCTTGAATTGCTCTATTTTAATGCACGGAGTGTGCTGCAGAAAAGAAATGGAAGAAAACAATCTGAATCGTGCAAACCTTTGCTCCTGGGGATCCTGGGAAACCAGGAGCTCCAGCAGGGCCAACAGGTCCCTGTGGGAAAGAAACGGTCCCAGGTTAGGGTTCACGTCACATCACTTTGGGACTCTGCTATCTTTCAATGACAATATCATTCAAAAGAAAAATGAAATGCTTGATGTGAAACAGCGTATTGTAAGCCATGTGGGCAAGACGATACATACAGGAGGACCAGCAGGACCAGGCAAGCCATCATTTCCACGAGCACCCTGGAAAGAGAAAACACAGGATACTTAATGGATGACAGACAGAGCTACTTTCATTCATGGGTCCACCATTTTATCAGTCATAGTCAAGAGACCCTGAAATTATAATCGTCCAATCTATTAAAAGTTGCACAACACAAGGTATGACAAACTATACAGAGAATATTGAGAACTGTTCAGCTACTCACAGCAGATCCAGAGGCTCCAGGACGTCCTCTCTCACCAGGCAAACCACGTGGGCCCTTTAAGAGAAATAAGATGAAGGCAGAACTTGATCAGTCCATTGTAACATATATAACATGAAGTAATACACCTATTATCTCTCATATGTTCATGTTAGATCACACAACAGAATGGGGTGGAATATAAAGTGAACAGCATTACACCCATAATTCTGTTGCTGTTAAATGTTACTGAAGACAGAATAATCTGAAAAGGCAGGATGTACCACAAATGGCTGAAAACTTACCATGGGTCCAGGGGCACCGTTCTCTCCAGGAGCACCACCCTCACCCTGAAGAGGAGAGAGATCACAGTAGTTAGTCTCAGGTAATGAAAACCTCAACTGAGCGAGTGGCCACACATGTTGGCAGAACAATCTGGAGTGTGGAATAGGCCTATGGACCTAGGCTTGGAACATACAGTTAAATTACAACTGAACATAGGTAAATGCAATATTTGACATTTGACAGGGGTGGTGGTGGTCTTACTTTGGCTCCTGCAGCGCCATTCTCTCCCTTGGCTCCATCCAGACCAGGGTGACCCTACAGAGAGGCAGAAAAAACATAAAACCACTCATTAGGACTCAGTCAATTATTAGGTCTAATAAATGAGCAGCTAAATGAGCAGTCACATTGGATGTATTGCATGTTGATGTTGAAGGGTAAAACACATACTCTGTGTCCTTTGATTCCAGGAAGACCAGGAGTTCCAGGGAATCCACGAGCACCCTGAAATAAAGAGGCAAATCCGGGAATAAAGTATTAGCTTGTGGATTTCATGTATTTATATTTTCTTCTCTCAGCTGACATCTCGTGCCATCCTGGAGCTAACAAAGGCTGAAGAGATATTGGGAATACATGGAGATGATTAATTGCTGACAATTTACTGAAAAGCTCGCTCACCTGAGGCCCGGCAGGTCCACGCTCACCAGACTTTCCAGGTTTGCCAGACTCGCCCTGGAAACAAACAGGAAGTGGAATGATAACTTGTTTAAACACAGTATAGCTGTACTGCACTGTACTATGGTGGAAAGCTATGCAGCCTGTGATTTGGGTCCCCATCCTTTTTATGAATGTTGTTGGGAGATAGACAGTGCCCCCTGGTGGGGTGTGTGGTTCCACTGTGCACACATTTCAGGCTTTAAAATAAAAGGATGGTCAGTTAGATAAAGGGGCATATGAAAGGCTATTAATAAGAATAAGACATGCACATAGACTGACTCTAATATCAGTTATGGTTGTGTTTTTATTTGGAACATAGGAGGACAGTCAAAACGTTTCAAAAAATGTTTTACATTTGTATGGTAATATAAATTGTGGTTTTTGGTTTTTGACTTTGACCTGGTACTGTTGTACAGGAACATGATTTATTCCATAGTGGGATTAGTCCTCGTGTTTTAATTGGCGGTGGTTTTCAGATGGCTTGTGTTTCAGATACCACTGTTTACTGGATCCCAAAGGTATCTGGTCTGTTGATTTGTATATGAAGCCATGATACTTACATCACTTCCTGATTTTCCAGATGGTCCAGAGGGCCCACGAGGTCCCATAGGTCCCTGTTATAAACCAAGGAAGATAAATCATTAGAGACGTTTATCCACTTGCTCCATGCACAGACAATTAGAAAGGCCTCTGTGATGCAAAACGCAAAACAGGGAAACACTAAGATTTGGGAGGTTTGATGCTATTGACAGCAGTGATGTCAGGACTGTCTATCTGAGTAATCCTGCACCCATTAAGTCAGAGAAGTCAGCTAGAGTTGGACTAATTTTATTAGATCTGTAGAATACCTAAGTATCAGCATCAAAGTTGAACATTTAAGCTAACATGAACTTCAATATGGGATTATGATACTATTTATAAACAAGTGCTAATTATTATAGAGGTAGGTGCTGTTGTCTAAACTAATAAATAAATGTCATGTATACAGTCTAAATGGCAGTTTATATAATGCTGGCAATAACACAGAGAGATGCATTCTGGGATAGCCATTAATACTTACAGCTGCACCAGGCTCTCCAGTCTCTCCAGGGTTACCTTGGAAACCTTGTGGGCCCTAGGATAGAGGTGGAATAGAGTAAAGTATTGGGATTTATTCACTTATTCAATCAAATACCAGCATGTTTCCACATAAGCTAGCCAATCATAAATACCAGTCACATTATGGTTTAGTGCTGGAGGGTGATCACAAAGCATCACAATCATCAGTGAACATAATTGTCCACAGACACTTGAGGACAATATCAAATCAAATACCAAATACAATAAATCTAGAGGAATATGATTTGAGTTAGCAGACATTTCTGAACAAATAAAATAGTTGTTCATTGAAAAGGCATTTATTTTAAAATATGTCTACTCTCAGATCATTCATCCCTCTGGTAGTGGAGTGTTTGTGCATACTTACAGGAGCTCCAGAAGGGCCAGGGGGACCACGGGGACCCATGGGGCCCTGTAAGAGAAACAGAGACATACAGAGAAATTAGTGTAACTAGCATTTATGTTTTACACAATGGGACAAATTTGTAGTTTAAAAAAAAGAGCTCATCATTCAATGTCAATAACAATGATTTTAAATATAACATTAACTTCATTCAGTGTCATGAGAATTTGAATCATTTTATTCATTAACATTTTTATCATGTCATCATGTGGTAGAGCTATTTGACCACCGGGTGGCAGTGTTCCAATCTTCTCTGTCGAAAATAGATATTCAGCACAGCAATTTGAATTTATTTCATTCAGACAAGCGAATGTGTTCATTTGACAACAATGAAGGCATGTCACTGTGACAGATGTGCTGTTTATCAGTATCTCTACATGCCAAAATGTACCCTCTTCCCCTACAGTACATAGTACATACCATAGGTCCTTGCATCACTCCCATCTGAGCGCCTCCAGCCTTCTCATCAAATCCACCAGCCATCTGAGCAGCAAAGTTCTGCGAACACATGAGACAGACACACACATCTGTGAGTCAATGTATCTAGCTTAACTGGCCTGAATTTAATTGCTGGATTAAATGGCAACGCGGTGCCTCCCTGCCATAATAAAGAATAAAGAGAAATGTCCCAAATTTATTCACCTCTTCCCTAATAATAGGAAACACGTTGAGCCAATTCTTTTTTTACCACCACCAAAGATATTGTGGGGAAAGCATATGTTGAAGAGAGTCTCTCTGGGACAGTAGTGTGATCAACTGGTTTGTTTCTTTGTGTTTTTGTTTCTTTCTTTGTGTGAGAAGTGTCATTAAAAGCATTTTGAGGTGTTTCAATTTACAGATCTAGCCAAATCTGAAAGTCTAGATGTATAGGGATGATTCAAAATGCACTTACAGAAATGGGGATTCTCAGTTCTCTTCATTGTGTATTGATTCAAATTGAGTAAATCATTTATCTAATAATGAAAAATATACTAATAATGGGATTGATCTCAAAAGAATACAATTTCCACACTTCTGTTTTATTGCTCAGCTAGTTTTGTATTACTGTAAATTGTGTGATATGATCTTCACAGAGCGTAATGATAAGATAGATTTGGTAAATTTTGGTTTAAGCCTGACAACAGTGTTTAGACTCACCCCTCCAAGCCCTGGTGGTCCGTTGGGTCCAGGTGGGCCAGGGGGACCGGGGTTCCCTGGGGTGCCAGGCTCACCATCTCTGCCTCTAGGGCCAGCATTTCCCTAGGGAAAAGAGGGTAGGACAAACAAATTCAACTGTTAGTGAAACATGTTGCCATTCCCAGTACATCACCTGTCACTAGGCAGATTACAGATTATCTCGTTCAGAAATTGTGGCATAATTGTACTGGACCCCACAGAGATCTGAGAGGTGAGTGGAAGGTAAAGCTGGCAGAGTAACTACACCTGTCCCACTTCACTCATCTGCTATTCAGGTTGAGGTTCACTAGTAAGACCTCAGCATTAAATCTGGCCTTAGGCTTCATACATACATTCCTTTCCCTAAGCAGTTGACTGACTTGAATAAGTGAGAAATGGAGGGATGCTATTCTATGATTTTTGTACTCTTTTCTCTACAATATATTTGCTATTCATGCCATCCCAAAGAGAAATATCTATGGGGCAGCCTGGTCTCATATCTGCTTCATGATGGTCAGAGTTGGACATTGCGCTTGACTGTTTATGTGGCAGCCACATAATTTACAGATCACTCATAGTTTATGATATAATCATCATCAGAACGTTGAATGTTGCTTGTCTGTCCATTGATACAAAAGTGTGCATTCTAATACAGACATTTATTATTTCTTCCGAATCACCTATTGAGCCAAGATTGTTCTTGTTTAGATACAATGTATTGCTTCTTACCTTATCACCCTTAGCGCCAGCTTCTCCACGTGGTCCCTGCTCACCTGAGGGGCCCTGCAAAAACAAAGATATTTGTCTCAGTAAGATTCAGTGATGATAAAACTACTATTCAGAACAAGATACACGCTACTGTGCATCAGTAAACTACCTCATCAAGCATAGCTCAGATAAGTATAGAATAAAATCTCTCATGGAATCTTTCTTTTAGGCTGTATCTATTTTCTTAATGAGCTCGCTAAACTAAATTAAAAAAAAGAGTGTAATATTTACCATAGGGCCTGGTGGTCCTCTTGGTCCTACAACCTGCACAAAGGACAAAGTGTTTCTGTCAGTTTTCTGTGCTTATTGGGGGAAAATAGTCTTTCTTGTGAAACACATCTTTCATGCTATGTCAAGCTGCACCAGTTTTTGAAAAGATTTTGGACAAGAACATTCCAACATTGATGGCAGTGGACATTAAGCCAAACACGCAGCATGATGAGGATGCCATTTGACAGGACAAGTTTTGCTGAAAACATCACCCCCTCTTAACCTCCATTTGGCAGACTTTGCCATGTGCACTTGCAAGAAAGTTGCTGAGAGAATCTAAGAGGATTTGATTGGGTTCATTATGTCCAAGGAATGCAGGGGTTTTTATCCCCATTTTCAGTGTAAGTCCAACAAAAACATTGTAGCTAATCACTTATCAGCAAGAGAACTTGCCACTCCAGAGATCATATGATTCTTCAGGAGAAACTTTTAAAAAGAGTGAAAAAAGTGGGGTAATCCGTAAACACGAAACAATGAATGTCCTTTAAGGGTTTCTGGATAGCTCTGAGTCTAGGTGGCTGTAAAAATGGCAATTTATACAACGTAGCAAGATCTTGAAAAATAAATGGGTTTGTTGATGATTATTATGGGCACCGCTTAAGGACATCCATAAGTCCCAAAACAGAAATTCTTCCAAATAGAAAGAATAGGGGTAATAAACTCAGACAGCAGTCCTTAAGCAGGATTGATTCACCATGGGGGAGTACTGAGGACCCATACTTACATCTGCAATATCTCCAGGTTCGCCTTTCTGGCCCTGATTGGTAGGAGAAAGGAACAATATGAAACACTACCCTGAGAGATTTCACAAACAAAGCATGATCATGACATTTGCTTCTAATTACATCATGTTCATTGTTATTTGTTCTGTGTGAGGGTGGGATGGATATCATTGTTTTCCCACAACCCATTGCCTCACCTTAGCACCAATTGACTCTGATGTTGCAGATGGATGGATGAGGGAAAAGAGAGAACAACAACATTAAACATGGTAAACTTCATACAGTGGATTGTTTTGAAATCAAGACTCTCCTAGTTAGGAACTGAGACCAGCGACCACATCTAAAGACACCAAAGACCATTCACTGATCAAATACCATTCACCAAACCCATCCAGATTGAATAGTAAGACGTCTTTCTTAGAGGGATGAAGCACAAGCAAGCATAGACATAGAGATGAAAATGACAGATATATTAATGATAGACTGCTCAAAAGTGTTTGGATCAAATCACACAAAAAAGTAAAAGGAGTAAAAAGCAAGACGCTGACAGTCATAGTAATAGCTGATGTCCAATGGGCGTTATAAAGCATAGTTTATTTCATAAAGCATGTCATCCAATAATAGTAAAATTGTATATTGTATTACATGGTTATAATTACTGAGCAGGAGCTGTGACTTAAGCAAAAGCATTTTGGTCTACTTGTGTTTTCTATTCATATAGAAACCATACCTGTAAATATTCTCTCTTTCACAGCTTAATATCCACTTGCTTAAATAATTGTCAAATCATGACTCCCATGTCATGTGCCACGTCAAATGTGGACCAGGCGCTTCTAAAGACACCACAGCAATACAGTGGTTCTTCAGAAGGCCTGAAACAGTTGACAGGTTTGTCTGTCTAGTGGTGATGTGAAGCCTCCAAAGTAAAATGTTGAGTGGACTTCAGCCTCACTCCTCCAATCTCTGAGTGATTTCACCTGAAGACACTTTCATTTTGTAAAGGACCTCCAACTGGGTGAAATCAGTCACTGATTGATGGCTCAGGAAAATCCAGACAACAAAGAAATGGCAGGCTTCATCTCAGTCACTAGTTGAAATTAGCAGAAGCATTTTTACTGGTTCAGGTGAGAACCAGACAACACATCGTAGGATCCATCTAACTCCGCATGAAAAGAGCTTCCATAGGGAGGGAGATAGTCCATGATAATGTTGCTCATCTGGTCTCCATCCAAAACAAGTACATAAAGGGTCACTTTAGAATAGGGAACATCATGTGTGGAATAAAAACTTCAGAATCAATCCCAACCATTACTTTGAGTAATTTAACCTTTAGAAATCATATATAGACTAGAATTATATCACCTCAGAGCCCAGCTCAGGAAAAATATTATATTCCACAGGTTGTTCCCTATTCAAAGTGTTAGCCAGGGTGAGATGTAAGGTAAAGAGTAATTTATTTATGGGTATGTGAATAAATAAATTACAACCAATGGGGGCACTGGCATCAGCAGGGCAGATGGGGCAGCACTCTCCGGATGGGATGATGGGGTTGGCACACTCTTTGATCTCCTCGCAGATTATCTCATCACACAGAACCGCTTCGCTGTCGCACACACAGATACGACACGGCTCCGGCTTCCACACATCCTTATCATTATAATGCTGGCCATCTTGGATGCAGCCGCCTGCCTCCTCTGTGGTGACCACCAGGGGGTGCATGGCAGGCAGACAGAAAAGGTGCAAGAAATAGGAGCAGTGGGAAAGTGGAAAGGTTGGTGCAAGAGAGGGTTAGGTACAAAAAGGTATTGGAGTGCTCGCATGGTGTTGAGGGTTGGTACAGCAGGTGTTGTAAAGAAAAGATTAAGTTATTTCAAGAGAGGATGGAAGGTGGGAGTAAAGAGAGGATGTAGGGGGGAAGGGCCAAGGTAAGGAAGTGGGGTGAGTCAGAACATGGGGGCAAGGTGGAGGGGGTGTGGTTATTGAGTAGGGCAGGGTTAGAGGTGAGTGAAGGGAAGGGAAGTGGGAGGAAGAAGGAGAAAGATAAATGTTATCTTCCATCAAATGAAGACTGAACACTACATACACAGTAGTGCAAAGCAAATAGAGTATCACAGTTCACATTCAAAAACCAACATAACATAGGAACACAGCACTGATTGTGCCACACCCCACACCTTTGTTTCTACTTGAGAGAGCAAGAATAATTTTGGCATTCATATTTTTTTTCTCTCATGTAGGCTGAAATTACTAGACAAATTTCAACACATGAAATGTTGACCTTTGGCCTGTGTGTCACAACCATTCATTGAAGGCCTGAATATGGATAAAGAGGCCTTGTTCATGAAATACATTGCTGGTTTGACAATTTTGGTACAAAACAGTGGCGGTACAGCACTGCTTTATTTGCAAACTTTAGTTTTTTACTGTAACTGACGAAGCAGGCAAGGAGAAAGCTTTTTAACGGCATCATATGGAGAACTGTATAGCAACATAAAATGTTACAGCAACAAAGGCTACATTTAATGGGTCTGAAGCCCTAGTCAAGGTATTTCATGTTGTGGGCTGAGTATATTTAACCTGCAGGCCTGCTCTGCTCTCTGTGGACCAACGGAGCTCATATGAATGAACCTCTCTTACAGGGAGACTGTGCCCAATTGACAAGCTGCTGCCTTAAGTAAACAGGGGTCCTTCTAAAATTCTCCATCTGGAGCTCATAGTTGTGTCAAGCGCCAGTTCAAACACATTGGAGAATTAAGAATGGGTGGTTTGTTTTATGTATACAGCTTAAGGTTGGGCCTACTAAATGCTACTGTTTGTTTTTGAGCAGTTATGTGAAAGTGATTCTTAGCACATACCTGTTAGAAGACTATGTTTAATCTTTGTTCATAAAAGAAGTGGGTTTGCTTCCTTGCAATTAGTTCCTTTTCATTATATTCCTCCATCGATTTTGTGGTATGGTGCATTGCTAAAAGCTAATGAATACTGAAATAAAAGGAGGGTGTTAAAGTGCATAGCCACTCTGCTTGATAAAACAGGGAATGTGGAGCAGCACATGTAAAAGTCCATCTCCCTATAAACAGAATTATGTCTCCATCATCTGTCATCTCTCTGCTGTGCGTCCTCTCCTCTGCTTATGGAGTTATTAACTGCCGCTGCCTTCCTGCTACCCTTTGAGCCTGCTAGTCTGGGGTCAAGCACCATCTGACCCTGTCACTTCATATCATGAAAATCCCAATTCTATTCCAGCCATATCCCGTGGCTAAGGTCTATTCTAGACGTCATTAATTAACAATAAAGCCCACATTTGAAAAAGCTTCAACAAAAAGTACACCTATTATTTTCAGAAAATGCTCAATGTGTTGTAATGTAGACCCACGGGACCAGAGGGTCTTCTGATAATTGGCAAATAGAGCATGCAAGGGCATCCAAATAGTCCTGGCTGCTTGCTAATGAACTCTATCAAGCAGATTTGCAGCTGCAAACTGGCACTGCAGTAGGAGGAAACACAGCATGAAAGAGTTGAGCAGTAGGACCCAGGTGAGGAACAAATGGAGGCTTGTTCACCTGGTCCTCCATCCCACACAGATGTGCCTTGACAGCCTCACCTATCCTCCAGAAAGAAATGTACTGTCTCACAGAAAAGACCGTTGTTAACTTCAGGTATGCACCATCATCGTCCCAAACAATAAGCTATTTATAACTCCTGCACATTAGCACTGTAAATAACATAATGCAATTGAGGAAAGGCCATATCAAAAGAAGGCTATCTGTTGGCAACAGGTAGCCTAATTTTGAGGTGTGGTCCTCGTTTTGAACGCAATCTCACATTTGACATCATACCAATATTACCATCATAACATTTTATTCATTTATTCTTCGCTATTCTTCTGGAATATCAGGTAGAGAGGATTGGTGTCATAAAAAAAAGTTAATAATGTCATCAGCGTAACTATCCACATTTTTTGCAAGTAAAGAAAATCAAGAAAAAAAAGTGTAACTTACGGTCGTCCTCTTCTTGACATCTGACCACGGATAGTAAAACAACTTGGGATGCTACAAGTAGCAGAACAGTCCTTGAATCCACAAAGCTGAACATGTCTAAATGCTAGACACGCAGGAGCGTGGGTGAGAAATGACGGGACGGAGCAGGCCTGTCTCTCGGTCAGTGGTGATGTTGCGTTTCCCAGAGACTATGGCACCATGCAGTCAAACCCTCCAAAAACCTAAGTGGAATCCAACGGGCCCCAGCCGGCACTCAGCACCCACCGCTGTCTGGGCAAGTACCGCGGTTATATGTCCACTGTGCCTTCTATGGATCTTGGTATACTCCAAAATACCAGTCCTTCCCCCAGACCCCCAGCCAAGCTGAAACCCGAACCTTATCTCCCTCCCCTCCGCCCATCAGCATCAATTCTCCCTGGGATTTTTTCTCCCAGGACCTCCTTCCTCCGTTGACCCGCTTGGCCCGGACTGCCCAAGAGATGCGCCTTTACTTTCACGCTAAATGTTCAGTTAGCACAAGTGGAGCACAGGACTTTCTCTGACTTGGAAATCTCAAAGTTGAGGAAATTCAATAAATTGGAGCGCTATTACCATTCAGAGTGTATAAATATTTTAGGTCCATTAATTACAGGTTACAAAAAACTGTCTCAGAAGGTTAGCTTACAAATACAGTTGTACTCATTTCTAACAAGACATATATGTCTATATCCTGCTGTCAATACATAAGATAAACCTATCTTGGACTTTGAAAGGAAATTATTAATAGCCTACCAATCCACCAACTGGAAACTAATTATATAATATTAAGGACCACCAGCAGCCCTGTTTTCTTGGACAGAGCCAAAGTGTTTTGTGTATTATAAGTGGCAACTTCAGAGATCCACTCCTAATAATGAATGGAAGCTCCCCAATCCTGGCCTTTGGGACAAGAAACCATATAGGCCAGACTTTCCCAATGTTGGGTTGGGACTGTATATGAAAATGAAACCCTAAAAAAAAAAATCAAGTAACTATAAGAATATTTTATCACAAATTTGAAATGAAAAACATCCTTCAATAGACTGAAGAAGCTATTACCTATAGTGTTCACCAGCTCACAACAGCAGCTTGATTTCTGTTCTCATGAGAAATAAAATGTTTGTACTAAAAATATTGGTAAAATGATAAAAGACAATCAAGTTTGTCTTCTCAACTGCCAGCCACATGCCAGACCTGATATGTCCCGATAAAAATCCAGCTCAGACTAGCAACTAGAAGCACCTGGAAAATGGATGATATTTGAATCAATAAGAAAGTGAGACACTGGTGGGCAGACAAAATTAATACTTAAGACACTGTGCTAGTGGACCACCAGTGGTTACTCTCAGGGCATGGGAATTCAACACTGGGTCAGCAGGGATGTACATTTGGCTCTAGATTCTTGGATTATGGATTATCTGCAGACCTTAGACAACCTTAAAGAGCAGAGCTGACCAATCGGCAGCACAGTTATGTCATGTTCACATTACAGTCAAACTTTTTGAGAGGAGGCCAGTCTGTTTGGACAAAGACCAGTTGACAAGAGGCTGTGAGAACCAGTTAAAAGCAGAATCCTCATTTGTGTGGTGGCCACAAAGGAGGCAGCACATTATTTAGTTTCCCTGTGAGGTAATTCTGAACATCAAGTGATTAGCAATTAAATGATATGCTCATAGTCTTTCCTCAGATGTCCATGGAGTATATTTAACTAGTACGACAGGATTTATTTATCTTCCTAGAAACATTCCCCACTGAGACAAAATAGCACAGACAGGCCATTAATATGCATTGCAAGGCTGTGCCAGTGGAAGAAGGGGAATGAAACTGTCTCTATGATCTTTATCACGCACCTCTCTGGGCGATAGGACCAGGTGAGTGAGCTTGAAAGGGGGTCTTTGTCATGTGGAGAGGCACAGTAATTCCAGGGTCACGACCTTCTAGACAGCCCCCTCATTCCACATACAGGAAAGAAAGATTTGAACCCTCCATCTCAACTCTGAAACTCCACGTCTAAGAAGCTGTTTGGGCAGATCACATTAATGTTTAAGAGAGGAGAGCTGAGGGGAGAGCTGCTCCCAAATCAGCTCAAATCAGTTCTCTAAAATCCAGAAGCATCTCATCTCTTGTGCAGTGTTCTTATCTGGATAATAAGCTGTCTTTAAACTTGGCGACTGTTTATCAGGGTTGATTATCAGCACAGTGGTTCTCAAAGAAAGCAGGTCTTGGTTTAACAACAGGATTGACGGCCTGTTTGTCGCTGCTAGAACTGAACTGAAAACCATGGATGCTGATGAGTCCAGTGACAAAAGCACTTGAGGAATTTAAACTACCAGCTCCCAGCTGAATCAATAATCTGTGCCCTTTGGACAATAGAGGAGTACACAATGTTATTCTGCACTACACTCTGTCTAGTCAAGTCATGTCTAGCCATGTCAAGTCAGGACATTGTTGCTTGGTAACGTGAATGAAGATGGAGTCGTAGTCCTGGCTGAAGTGGCTTTGATTTGGAGTTGACTGCTGCTACACACTCTGTTAAATTACCATTGTTACTGTAAGCACATGACTTCATGTGGGCCTGAGGGCAAGATAATTCAATTATGACAATAAAGTTACCAAAAATCGATGTACAAGCATTAAATAAACAACTTATTAATGGATTTATATATCCGCATAGGACACTTCAGTACAGTGAAGTGGGGTGGTCTGCTATTCAATCATTGTACAGCCTCTAAAGAGAGTTCATTCATAGACTTTTTTTCTCAAAAATTCCAAACCATGCACCCTGAACTCATAAATAGATGCAAGGAAGGAAGATGATGAAGACTACAAAGATTGTAAATCGGTTGACTATGGCATGTCTCCAAGAGAAACAGCACTGGGGAGAAAACAGAAATGAACAAGGAGGTGGATAGGCCAAAGAAATTGCTGCCACTATCCATTACATCCGAAATGTTGTCCTGAGGAACAATTATTCAGCTGAGAACTGCGACACAATCAGTTTTGTCATGCCAGTTATGTCGTAGTGTGTGGAGTGTGATGTTTATCAAAGCCCAATTATTGTTGCTGTTCACTGGATTCTTTAACGCAACGTCGCAGCAATGACACTGAATATAGACGCAACTTTAACCATAGGACTGTATGAATGTAAAGCAGAAATACTGTGTCCAGTCCAGTCTACACATCCTATTTCTCTGGTGCTCTGACTGTATACTGCCTTCTTCGTCTCCCAGCACACACAATAGGCCTCTGTGTGCAGGGCCCG
>OOFE01000573.1:4784-15790 GCA_900323365.1 Monocentris japonica | reverse complement strand
GGGGGGGGGCTGATCTTACACGACTGTACGAGTGCACAGAGGCTCCAGGGGTCTAGAGGGTGTCTAGGTTTCGGCACAGTGACCGCAGCAGAGGGGTGGTTGTGGTCTTCTGTGTACACAAACTGGTGACAGGGAGAGCAGTCTGTACCCACCTGGGGAAGGAGAGTGGACAGACAGGCCCTGACGGTGTCTCACTATATCGTCTGTCCTTCATTAAAAACTGATTAGAAGCTAACAAAGTTAGAATTACCACAAGTGCATCATTAGAAAATAGATACGTCACCGATGGTTACTACATTGTCAATATGCATTGTTGGTGCATGTTGATCAGTGGAAAGGAAAGGGAAATGTTCCTCTGATGCACTGTGCTGATTTTAAGAAATAAGTTTTGATGAGGACAGTTTTAAAGAATATTTCTTAAAATACTTGGATTTCATTTTGAATGCAATTATTGAAAAACTCCCTCTAGTGGAGGTCTGGCAGAACTGGCAATTATGTCCAGACAGTCACTTCTCTCAGGATCTGTATGGCTGGGAGTGCATCCACATTTTTCAAGCATAGCTGTTAACAGAAAAAAAGCCACATTATTTACTGAAGAATAATAATTGGTGTTTTTCGTTTTGAAATGGAATTAATGTGTTTGGGAAAATGTCCTTAAAATACAGATGATTTCATTCTCAAACCTGTGTCTGTTCTACATGTAAAAGCTCTCAAGAGGGATAATAACTTCAGTAAGCCTCCTATTATACGTTAAGTCTTACTTTCATGGGTTTTTCAAACCTTTTGTGAGAGAAGTACCACATTTTTCATACATGTAGTATCTCATTTCAAAGTGAAACGTCTTCTCCTGTGACTCAGCAAAATAGTGGCATAGTCTGCCTTAGAAAAGCTTTGTGTCCCATATGATTCTCTCTCTCTCTCTCTCTCTCTCTCTCTCTCTCCCCCTCTCCCCCTCTCCCCCCTCTCTCTCACTCCCTCACTCCCTCACTCTCTCCCTCTCCCTCTCCTGTAAGGCCTGTATGTGTGTGTCACTATGTGGAGGAATGCGGGTGAGAGTCAATTTGGCGAGAGAGAGAGATGGAATTCCATTCACCCTGGGCGGCACATGGGTAATCGCCCTTATCCTTCAATTTGAGAGATGCATTAAATGATGCATTAAATCTCTACAAGCATTTAACAGTCTGTAATAAAGAGTTCCGTTTCACCACACACAGTTCTTATTTCATGGCTTCTACTTAATATCAACTTATTACCATGCAGGCAATCTAAAGTTTGGTAGAGGAGTGGAAAATCGACTGAAATTGGAAATTGAACAGCATTAAATTAAGGTATTTTCGGCACTTTATCTCTGTGGTAATAAAACAATCATTCCAACATTGTGTGGTGTGTGGCAGGCTGAGCAGAGTATGCATTTCAGGCCCAAGAGGGCTTGGAGTAATTCAGGAAAATAAACAAGCATCACTCCTCAGAAAATGCCGGTGTAATTGGAGAAATGTGGCACAGAACAGGTTTATAATGTGAATTACTTTGCAACTGCTAAGTTCCTGATACTGTGTCAGCATTGCCACACATCCTCTAGTGTACACAGTGTGTACTAAATTAGCATGAATAAAGGGTGGAGACCATTTGAAAATCTTTTATCCAATTAACCACTACTACTACTACGACGACGACTACTACTACTACTACTACTACTCTACAACACCTTTTCCTCTCTAAAGTCTCGAAAACTGGCTGTCCAAAGTGGTGTCTGAGCCAGCGCTTTATCCAGACCCCCAGATTACTGAGCCTGAATCAAAGCACCAGACCTGGTTTGTTTCTTTTCCTGTGTGAGGTGGAGGGGGGGAGAGGTTAAGTTTGTGCAGGCTTGGCGAGTGCAGCAAGGGGGGCTTTCTCACACAAGATGGAGGCTGAAGGGACAAAGCTGGCATTCATTGGCCAAGGAATGGAAAACATTTTCTCCTGAAAACAGAGAAGCTACAACCGGCAGAGGTAGTGCAGAGAGGCCATGGGTTAGCATGCATCCCCTTGGTGAAGTCACATGCCTCCAAAGGCTGAGGGACCCCCAGAACTTGATGAGGCCTCATTTATTTGGTAATGGAGGTAATATCATGCCACCTCTTAGACTCTGCTTGGAAGTTGATATTAGACAGACGATGGGACGGATGAGACAGACAGAGCTTGAATGGTTAACATCTGTATGTTCTGAAACAGGACGTGGGTGTGGTAACAGGTGGGGTACCGTTATGATCCTTGGCTGTCTGTAGCTCAACAGTCTCCTGAAAGATGAAATTGTCTTGATAGGAACTCCCCCCTGGACAAACTATCAGAAAAGACAGCAACTGAACCACCAATAATAGAACAATGTCTAGAACAGCAGACATACTGTTTGGGTGGGCACAGATACAGAAAGACAGGAAGAGAGACAGACAGATCAAAATTCAAATTTAAAAGTAGTTTCTCTGCGGTTTGAAAAATATCAGGTCGCTGTGCATTTTGCACCCAAAGAGCGACTCAAACAGCAACTGTAAAACAGAGAAGTGACTAGGCCACAAAATCCAGTCCCAAACTCATGTTGACCTCCTTGGCAGGGCCTCTACAGAGGAAGGATCCAGAGAGCTGTCCTCTCAACTGCACAGTAGAGTCACATACAGTCAGTACCTGAGCAGAAGGTCCTGGACTGAGGATGCCACCTACAGGCAGAGTGGATAATCAGGCTCCAATGCTTGTGTGGTAATCTTACCATGGGGTGTCGCTATACAACAGCAGTAGCAATGATTCTGTTAACCTTCCTCTGGCTGCAGCCTGCAAAGCAGAAGACTTGGAAGCTGGCAAAGACATTGTTGACCTTTGCTGCCAGATTTCTGGTCATCAACAAATTTTATGATCATTTCAAACCATGTTTAAACTAAATAAGTAATAACAGATAACAGGATAAACCTAACAAACCACGCTTATTTGATCATCTAAATTATGATATCATAATGATTCATGCTAAGGCTCATTTACTGACTCACCAAGTGAATTTGATGTCCTGGTGAGGTGGGAGCACAGATACTTGGGATGCAAAAGATTGTGAAATTGCAACCTGTTCTTGCCAAAAGCTATTGGTCAAAAATAGGATGGCATGATTCCTAACAGTAAAACAACCCTGTTGGCGTTGGCATGGCAGTAGCACAGTTGCTTGCATGTGGCCATGGGTCCAATCCTATTTTTTTAATGCTAAGAAGTTTTGAAGGTTTATTTGTTTGTTATATGAGCTCTTCACAACCTTCTAACGCCATTTAAACCCAGTATAGGCCCAAATGGAGGTTTGAATAGCAACTCACTGTGCACATTAGCTCTCTGTAGCTAAAAGTTCAGTCGTCTAAGAGTATGTTGATACTGTCCAGAACTATACTACCTGTCCCTGTCTGTCTGCCCTGCCCCAGCCAACAAACATAACAGGGCATCAGAATGATTCTGTAATTTTCCTCTCCTCACAGCATTCAGAAAGTAGGTCGACCTCCCCAGGGTGTCTGCAAGTTTCATCAACTTAAATGTAACTCCTTTTAATGCCAGTTAGAATGAAATATAAGACCAATTTCACATTTGAAAAAACATGAAATGAAACTATCAGAATATGCTATAACTAATGGAAGAACAGCGCACCAAAAAAACTAAGACCTCTATGTTATATGTAACTGTACTCAAGACCATTAAAGGCCTTGAGTTTAGATAATATAATTTAAGACATTTGAAGACTTTTCCAGGACCTGCTCCCATATGACAAAGAACTAGTAATCCTATAAGGATATGATACAAATATCACAACAAATCCCTCAAATCCCTACAGGAATATTCTGGGAATATAACATATATTATAATAATACCATAAGAGATTAAACAAAAACATATCCAAAGGTACGCTAAGGGTTACTGTACACTCACTACTGAGTTACTGAGTACCACAGACACACTCTAAGTCCCTGTAGGAATATTAGAGGAATATTATAGTGATTCCTCGTTGGGTATGTCACCAGCCTTTGCAACAAAATAATCAAATCAATTTATTCCCAGTTTGGACTGAGTTGCTCTCGGTCATTGACCCCATCCATGTGTCTACTCACTAACGTGTGTGTGTCACAGCCCCACCCCCAAGCAACAGCCCTCACTTGAACTTGGCTGCAGGACGGCCGATATTAAGCCTCTGAAGAGCAAGGGGCACTGGTCACAAATATTTCCTGCAACTGTACAACTTTTTTTTTTTAACTCTTTAGAAGTACAGCCCTACTTGTCGCAATGCATTGTCTGAAAAGTCTATGGACAACCAACCCGGGAATTCTCCAGTTACTTAAAAATGCAGGGATATCCGCCAGAGCTGGAGCTGACAGCGTGGTTTGGTCCAGAACGCAGCAACCTGTTCAACTCCTCTCCTGGGGCGCAGCATCACCCCTCATCCAGAGATCCGTTCATCACCAGACGGGCCCTAACGCGGACGAAGGACGCTGCAAGTAGGCTACAGCAGGCTATCCCTAACGGAAACCGCTCAATCTTCCTACAACCTCACCATAACATTCCTAATATTCATCAGCATTTTCCTACAATAGTCCTAACGCAAAATCACCAAAATATTCCTACAGCATTTAAGCGTGTCTGTTGTAATCAATAGAGTTTATAGTGATCTTATCAAAATTTATGGTGTTTTTATCTCCTCTACTATAGCAATATAATATTTATATAATATAGAACTTGTTGTTTTGCTGTGATATTTGGATAGTATCCTTCTTAAAATGTATTATGGGATTGCAAGAGTTTATAATTCATCTTATTTGCTGATTCTACTACTGGTAGTTGGCACTTTGTTGCTGTATGAAAAAACTTACTTGAAAACACAGGAACACATATTTTAAAAACTACAAGGTGAACAGTCTTTCAAAATATAGGTTTGTGGATTTAGAGATACAGATCCAAGTAGTAAAGAATCCCAATAACTGTATAACCGTCCATAATAGGATTATTTATATGTATGAATCATGTATGATACCAGTATTTTCATAGATGTAATAGGTCAGTAATAGTTATACACACGCACACAGCCACACATCTCAATTGAAAAACTGATGTTTGGCAGTGTTTTCACTACCAGCCAATTGTTGACATAACAGGTTAAACACAGTTCATGTTTTTGTGTCGATATTTACATTGAGCCAGTGCAGGTTTGACAAGCAGCATAATGTCTGTGGCTTGTTTTGGCAGAAATAGGTTGATCTCTGGGCTGGAGGACCTACTTTTCTATACCATCACTGAGGGCAAAGAGAAGATCTCTTTCTCCCAGTTCATCTCTGTGAGTCAACAGCACATTAATCCTTCCTCTGTCACGCCAAGGATTGTTTTGACAATGGCTTTCCATACACACAGACATACAGTTCTACTCTGCTCCACAACACATTCTGTTTCCTAAAAGAACCTTTGACTTTAGCCAAATCAACTCTGGGGAGTGAAAGAGGAGCTGCAACAGGAATCCATCACAAAGTGTCTCCAGCTGAATGCAGGATCAGGTTGTAAAAGTGTTTAGGGCTTTCCTTGTGTAATAGGACTAAATATAGTAGGTGTAACATTGATGTAACCATCCATGGAGCTAACAATATCCATTCTTCACCAGCTAATAATTCTTTGATTGCTGATCTGACAATTATTTTTATTTGCAATTGTTTTGTACTTGTGAGTATACAGTGCAACTGAATCTAAAGGTTTAAAGGTGGCAACCAAGCCAGCATATAAAAAAGCTCAGACCATCTCGCTGTGCATGGGCCCATGCACACACCGCAGTATTTAGCAGGTGTTCACTCTCAACCTGTGCCATAATTCCCTCCATACATTTCAATTCAAGTCTTGCGAGGGGCCCCTTATAGCCATACTCAAATGAACAACGTAAATATCTATTAAAAGACAGGGTGGTGTTTGTGTGTGCTGTGGTATTTAACAAGCTATTGCTTGAAACGTGCAACCCGTCACGGCCTCATTCCAGCTTCACATGTCACATTGGTTTAGAGAGTCGCATCCAAAAGTCAAGAGGGGACATCTTGTGACCATGGCATTCTATGGCAACTCAGTCATTTTGATAGGAGCACACATCTAGGAGAAGAAGAGTGTGTCAACACAGGTGGCTGGTCGTTACACCATGGATGACTGGACGTGTTTGTAGAAGAGGTTGGGGCAGGACAGAGACCGTGGAAGTAGTAGTCAATAGCAAGGAGAAATGCCTGTCATTATATTACAACAATGATTTACTCAGAGGAAATTATATTTTATGTCACATGGGTTTTCCAGACATGGATTTAGCCTAGCCAAAAAAAATATCCATGTCTCTTACAGAAAACTTTTAAATTGTATGCTTTATCGCTATGTATTAGTATAGCATAGTTCCTAGGCATACTGTATGCAGTGAATAATATGAGGCACGACCATGTGTCTTTAATAATTTAGTTGGATTAGATATATTTATGAACCTTATGAGATAATGGTTGATTTGGGCCTTCAGGGTAGTTAGGCATCACATTAAAACGGCATTATATCAAGGCAAGTGTCAGGCAGTGTCAGGCAGGCACTACGTAAGTGTCAGTTATTTGCCGTTATTCCATTTGTGAACAGACTTGAACAGATCTGAGAAAATGCCTAAACAGGAATAATAATCACTGTAACAATGTGATTGCTGCCCTACAGTTGAGTATTTACTGTCCTAGAGTCACTGACCAATGTGACATACAACAACAACAACAACAACAGCAAGCTTCCAGCAACATGCTGTTGCTGAGTGCTCATTGAATCAGTTATCAGACAGATGAGTTTGAAAATAACCAGGAGCCTGTCTTGAGGCAAGTCTAGAGGCATGCACATGATGTCCCCCAAAATAGACACACGTTTCATACTGTAGCTGTCAGCATGGCTTGCGGTTCGCTTACAAGAGGGATTCCAGTGGTTGTATTTCCTCCACAGTCACGTGGGGACCCTTGAGCCTTTGAAGTCTAGAAACTACATAGATCATCCACACATTTTGATATCTTGCTAATTGTCATTACGTGTACTTTGCTTTGCCTTTGGCCCAGTGGCAATAGTGCTTGATAAAGTTGTTTATTATAAACAACTTACAAACTATTTTCCTATCTCCTCTTTCCCCCCTCTCCAGGCTTTGAAAAAAACAGGTTTGTTGATGTCTGACCCTCGACTGCGTGATTGTGTCCATCTGATGCGTCAAGCCACACGTGACTCCACTGGGCCAGTCATGATGGACCAGAAGCTCTTCAGAAAGTGAGAAAAGCTAAAAGTTTATGAATTGCTACAATTTTGTCAAATCACCCATTCCCTGCATGTCACACCATATCCACACACTGTAGTTGTTGAAATAAACACTTTTCCCACTGCTGTAACTCCACAGCAATGTGACAACAATGTGAATCTTGTGTAAATGCTAATGTTGTTTTATAGAATAGACTTCCTCCGCCTTGCAAGTTGCATATCCAAAGCAGTTTGTGAAAATTACAAATCAAACTGAGAATTTAAAATCAAGCATGGGTAAAAGGACAGAAGGGTGCAAGGCGCAAGGTTAGGTAAGGTTAAGGGTCTTTCATACTTGATTGGGGTTGTATAAACCTAGTGATCTGTGGTCAGAACTATTTCAGTCCCCGAGACTGACAGAGACAGGCGTTTTATGGTTGACAGCTGCTGCAAACCAAATTGACGTCTATGCATGCAAGCAGAAAGAGCAGAGGGTGGAGAAAGACAGAGGGGTCTCTAGGGGAGTTAGTTAAAGGACATCATTCTGGTTGAACCTCAGACAGTGCCAATTATATGAGAAGACTCATCACCAAGCTCTGCACCATCCAGCTCTGCCGTCCAAACAGTAACATTTCCTAATTGGAAAGGATCATTTAATGAATGCAGTAATACTGAACAGTTGTGGGTCACACAGTATGGTTGATTTCCTAGAACTTGATTAGTCACATCTGGCTTAACTTGCTTGTTTTCTAAAATTTGTGAGCTGACCATTCCTGAAGAACACTCAAGAGCTCTCCATAAATAGACTACTAGGAATAGAGAGAACTATCTCCCGTTTTTTGGCAAATTGTCCTGTATGAATAATACAGTCTCGCTCCACTCTCTTCCCTAGTGACCCAAAAGCTCACACTAGCGTTGCCTTGGATTAGTTAGGGCTGCAGGCTGGATATTTCCCATTCTGTCACAGCTTAGCCCAGCTGACAGAATGTGCATTCCTTTTCTTTGAGATCAAACTGTACCTACCTACCTTATATCTTTTAACATATATAAACAATATAATCTGCTAATATAGGTGGGTGTGTTTGTTTACCAAATCCTATTCATTGGGTATTCATCGGGTAGAAGTAGGTTATTGTGATCCCAATATGATTTTGATCAGAGGTTAAGCATTTTAGGTCAACATCACCTGTTACTGTATTGCTAAGTTTCCAATACCATGTAAATCTCTGCAGATTCTTTTAGTTATACAAACATTTGTCAAAGCTGCTCTGGAGGCAGAAATAATCTTATTGGTTGAATTAAACCCCAATGGGCGGAGCCAAAGAACCACAGTTTTTCTAGTTAATTACATTTGATTGAAGCCCAGTGAAAAAGGTAAGGGGTAAGAGAGGAGGTAGCTGATATTATGAAGCCTAGCGCTCTTGCTACTACCTGAAAAAAAAGTTATCTAGGTTAGCTAGTTAGCCTAGCTGACCTCCAAAATTCAAACTAGCCTAGAGCTATTTAGCTACGCTAGTTCGCTAGCCTGTTGAACTTCCAAGATCATAAATGTCATGGTCATGAGCAAAGACGAAGTCATTACCATTTTGATTTTTTATTTGTATTTTTCTTCTTTGCAATTCAATTTGCCAGTTGCCAACTAAACCCATTGCAGCATCTGTCTTTGATGTGGTTTGTAACTGTCCTTACGATGCCAATTCAATGATGTGTTGTCTTCTAGGTGTGTGGGCAACAACATCATTGTGCTGACTCAGGCCTTCAGACAAAAGTTCATCATCCCAGACTTTGAAGAGTTTGCCCGGCACATCAATGAGATGTATGACAATGCACAACAGCAGGAGGGAGGACAAGTGAGTGAGGAAAACACACACACCCACACACACAGATTCAGTATCTGCACATTTATACAGTACATTTACCCGTTCTCTGAATCTCTGTCTTGGGCAGGTAGCTGATTACATTCCTCAGCTGGCTAAGTTCAGTCCTGATCTTTGGGGTGTATCTCTGTGCACAGTCGATGGACAGAGGTAACGTTGTGACATTACTCAATTAGTTTGTCTCTATTTCGAAATCTTCCACCGCGCTTACTCTCTCCCTAACACACTCTTGGTTTTTCATGCTTCTTCACTGTATCCTTGTGGGGTGCAGACACTCTGTGGGCGACACCAAGGTTCCTTTCTGTCTGCAGTCATGTGTGAAGCCCCTGGAGTATGCCATTGCTGTTCATGAGCTTGGAAGTGAGCATGTGCACCACTTTGTGGGGAAGGAACCCAGTGGACTCAAGTTCAACAAGCTGTCAATTAATGAGGAGGGTAAGAGATGGATTTAATATGGACTTTTATTTCACCTGTCCTCTCTTGGTATCTGCATTCATACACAATCATTTGTTGTGCACTGAGGGGAATTACTTTATTGCACAATAACAAGCCGTAACCAATAATGCTGTGTCACGATATGATCACTCCTGGCTTGGGTTAATCATTGTGTAAAGTAAAACCAAAAAGTAATCTTACTGAGCAATTTTGGCAGCACCAGAAGGGTGTTCTACAAAGCGAGCTTACCACCTTAGCCAGGCTTATTTCACTTAGTCTGGCTCATTTTCAGTTTTATTCGGTTCCACAAACAAGCTCAGGCCCGAGGCAGGCTAGTTATTAGGCTAAACCACAGTTGAAGCTTAATCGGTATTCCCGTAACACTGATCCAACTGGAACGGTATGTTTTTCAAACAAAGTTCCGCCATCCTAATGTTCAACACTATTACCCTATACCCTACACTATCAGACATAAAACGTAACGTTAATAGAAAATAAAAAATATATAATGATGTAGGCTGTATCGGGGATACAGTCACGGTTCAGATCATTGTTGAGTGATCCAGCAAGACCTCAAATGCCGTCTTGCTTTTAAAAAACGGTTACAACTTATAATTATTAAATAATTATTTGATAACACAGTATTATTTTATTTTCTAAATTTTTATTTAGCAAATTCATTGAAATAAGAAAGTATCTTGTGAATATATGTCAGAATGTTTCCACGGTTGCTAGGAGATGCATTAACTGTTAGTGCATGATATTTGCAGTCACTGTACAACACGCTTTCAGCCAGTCAATTTCCGGGATGGAGACAACCCGTTTTATAAAAATATAATCAAAATAATGTCCGGCACGGACAGCTCAGTCGGTAGAGCATGAGTCTCTCAGTTGTGGGTTCGATCCCCACATAGTGTCAAGTACCTTTGTAAGTCGCTTTGGATAAAAGCGTCTGCTAAATGACTGTGATGTAATAATATGAAACGTAATGTATAGGCTTCGCTACATCAATTATGGCGATAGATAGTCTAGTCTAATATTTAACAGCAATTACAAAATATAAAATATATTGTAGGCTATTCTATCAAATCCATATAGCTTAAAAGAAGCATCAATGAGAGATGTTCTCCTTTGTAGAACCTCTTTTACAAAGGAGAGTACTTTTCTTTTTTACATTTTGAGGAGCTTTTTGAGAGTTCTAGTTTCAATTCAGTGTTCTATTCTGGAACTGTCCAATTTGCATTTATAACCCTTTATGATGTCATCAATTAGAATGTTAGAATCCATTAGAATGCATTTTAGAATGATCACACCGGGGTGACCGTACTCCTCAATATATTCCCATTTGTGCGTCTAGCCCATTCCAAAGAGTACCTGATTCTTGTTGGTGTGACATAGCTTTCCCGCGTTTCTTGTCTTGGTCCACCGGTTACCGGA
>OOFE01000571.1:2716-26624 GCA_900323365.1 Monocentris japonica | reverse complement strand
AGGGAAGGACAGACTCGTTTAAGGGATATAAATAGGACTGGAGTGACCTGAGCCATCAGCAGGTGGTGGGGAAAGGTCCAGCAGATGAGACAATAACAGCTAGATCAGTGGGCTTCAAGACCAGACCTATCACTCACTTTGTTTTCTAACATACTATGTCTCAGGATAGGAATGATGCACTAGATGTTTTTTCAAATAAACCTCATTCAGTAAATAGGATATTTCTTGCATTTATCTGAAGTTCTCACATGCAGAACCATCATAATGTTGGACACTGAATATTAGTTAGAAGCAGTTTCCTTGATTCAAATGATGCAACCCCACTGAGTGGAGACATTCCAGAGGGTGTATCATTTCAAATGATTCCCTTCCTGATTGGAAGTCAATCAAGACCAAGTCCAGTTATGATGCGTTCACTGTGGCTCATCTGAAAAACAAGATGGATTTTTGAACATGAAACAATTTAAAATCTGACTGCTTTTCAAAAAACCAAATTCTTAATGTCTCAATTAAACACATAATATATTTAAATAATACTATGTATAATAGTATATAAATGGAGGAAAATTTTATTTTGAAAATTCCTACCATTTGGCCATATTCAAATGTAGATGTAGATGTTTGACATTGGTGGAATTATGTCCTTTTGAGATGCTTGATCACAAAGTTTGTGTAGTATGATAAGGAAAGGTCAGCCGTGTCACATATTACATTACTGTTTATCTAAAGGTATTAATGTTTCACTGCCTCTTTGAAGATAATGGAGAGAATGTGGTTTCTATTAAGACTACAGGTCTAATCTAAAAAGGTACACAAACACACACACACACACACACACACGTCAACTTAACGTTAAAAATGCACTTTGTTTGCAAGTATTGGAGCCACTGAATCCAAACATTATTGGTTATAGGACCTGGACTAATATTAAGTTAATCAATACATTAGACAAAATGCATCATGGGTATTGCTCAGTAAACGTGCACTCACCTTGATTAGGGATTAGGGAAGTTATTAGTTATTTACTGTGACCAAAGCAACATTTCTGTTTGCCCAGTTGCCCAAAGTGTTCCTGAAATTGCACACAGAGCTCCATGATGGAAAATATATCAAATCAATCATTCAAAGAATAGCCAATATTTAGATTTAGTCCAAGAACAAATTATGTGTGCACACTCACATGACATATACAAATTAAAATAAAAAAAGTAAAAAAAATCTAAATCATAGGCTGTATAACTCTGTATAAGGATTTAAGAAACTATAATAGCACCAGCCTTGAAATTCTTCCAAGAATTAAAAAAATAAATCTCACAGATTCTCCTTTGTGATTAACATTCCATGATGGAAAAAGTGAGGTCAAAAGCACAAAGAGTTCTTTGTGATTAAAAAATAATCATGGCAGTTGTAATCTGTAGATTAGCTAGAGGGAAGTCTATCTGCAGTGACAAAAGTCTCCTGCCTGAAGTCACACTGCAAGCAGCTGGAGACCAATGAGGACCAAAAACCTTCAATCACATTCTCTCATTTTGGGAAATACTTTGATTTCTTGATACTATTTTGTCCAGGCTAGAAATGCCTTGTAAAGCAGTTTCAGATAGAGCACTTAGTAAGGCCTCCCAGTACCTGCAACCATAGAGGTTTAACGTCTAGAAGGTAGAACCAGGTTGGATGTAGAAACTCTCCTGAGAAAGAGCTAAGATTGATTAAAATCAATACAGTAATTACTTTCAACCAAGCTGACTCCTATAATAGATTTGCTGTAAGAAAAATGGACATGGTTGCCATGCTTACTCTTTTGGTAGGTAGCATATTTTCATGTTATCCATTCTTATAAGTACAGTAAATGCAAGTCTAAAATTCTTTAGTAGGCTATTTATTTTTGAGGCTCTCAAAGTGTAAACAGTTCCATGTAGTTGTCTCTAAATTGACACTGAGGAGCCTAAGGCACATGAGTCAAACTGGAAAATGACATTTTCCTGTGAAATAACTTGAAACAGCAGAAATAATAATGTTTGAAAATTGTAGGTTTTAATACATCTGACCACCTCAAAGCTATTCTATTATACCTGATGAGGCATTACAGTTTTTTCTTTCTGCTGAAATTCCATCGTATCCATGGTACTTGGTACACCGCTATGCAGTCTTTATGAAAGTGAAAAAAAATGAGCATGTATCTCATGTCTTACATGGGAAACAACTAAATTCATGCTATGAACGAGAGGTGAGGGCAGATTCTCCCACACAGCTAACAGGAGATAAGGTCAGAGAACAATGTGCTATGTTAACTAGGAGTTATTAACAAGGTCTATTCTTATATGAAGGATAGATGTGTGTGTACTATATTTTACTCTTCATTACAATTAATTGGAAGCATGGATCTTATCTAGTCAGAGTGATCTTTCACACTAGAGCTATTGTTGAGATTTAAATAACACCTTCACTTTTATGCCTAGTGTTCATCACAAAAGGTTGGCAAAAAAGTAGCATTTTTTCTTCGTTTTTTTTAATGATTACAGTATCAGAGGTAAGACTTCATGGAAGAACTCACCCCTATCCAAACTACTTTTTAAAAAAAGATTTATGAGAGTGTGTCTGCTGATCTGCTGTTTGTTATAAACAATTTCTTGCAGACTGGATGTTTCCCATCCGTTTTTAAAACTTCTGCTGTATGACCACTCCTGAAAAAGAGCACTCTCCACCCTCAGCAACTATAAACCAATCTGTCAGTTCTCAGCAAAATTATGGAGAAACTGGTATACATTCAACTGACAGACTACCGAAACAGTAATAACTTTTTGAGAAGTTCCAATCTGGTGTCCGTGCTATGCACAGCATGGAAACTACTCTGGTGAGGGTCGTGAGTGACCTCAGAATCAATTGCAATGAAAAAAAACTATGTTCTCGTTCTTTTAGAAGCTGCCTTCGACACTGTAGATCACGACTGTCTTGTTGACAGAATGGAAAGGTGGGTAGGCCTCTCTGGCACAGCACTTAAGTGGTTTCAGTCCTATCAAACTGATCAAACTTGTCTCTATCAATAAATTCTCCTCAGAAAGAATGAATGTCCTATGTGGAGTTTCGCAAGGCTCAATTTTGGGTCTGCTACTGTTTACTCTGTATATGCTGCCACTGGGGGCAGCCATAATATTGATTTTCATTGTTATGCCGATGACACCCAACTTTACTTACCGGTTACACTAGCAAATCTTAGCCCCCTTGATGACCTGCATCTCTGACATAAATGTATTGATGATACAAAACCTCCTCCAACTCAACCAGGATAAAACAGTTTTTAATAATTGGTGCAAAGGAGCAGAGAGGAAAAGTGCCCTCACAACTAACTGCACTATCGCAACACGATACCTCTCATGCAAGAAATTTGGATGTTATCATTAACTCTGATCTAACTTTGGAACCACATAAAAGGAACATAACTAAAACTGCATTCTACCACTTGAAGAATTTTGCAGTGGTCAGACCTTTTCTCTCCCCCCGATACAGAGAAACTTTCACTTCCACTTCCAAATTCAGTTTAAGTTCACAATATTCTAATTTGAATTCAAAAAGGGTGCAAAAACAAAGCTGACCGCCCCTTTTTTGTTCTGATTGTCGAAGTGCCCTTTTTTTAAAAAAAAAACCCTTTATTTAAACAGGGTAGGTCCGTGCCCTAATAGGACACTCAATTTAGCCCTAAGGTCACAAGGAAGTTGGGGCGAAAACTAAGTATGTGTTTTCTTCCATACGGGGACCCTAATAGCTTGGCTGATGCACTGACTCGCTGTGTAACACGTTGGTATATGCGTCAGCCAGGCTAGCACACTAGACTGACTCTTACTTAATGGGAAAATGGCAAAATCCAGGTTGATAACATGTTCCTACGTGGAATTCATTTGAGGACAATTTTAAAAACCAAAATAAAGAAACAAAGTTGGCTAAAACAGACTAATTCTGATTGAACATAGCCAATGAAAGGTCTGAAACTATAAATGGACAGTATAAAAAGGACAACAGGAACATAATTGGTAAAGGACATGAAGTCCAATTGTGTACAGTAAAGCAGATATGATACATATTCTATGAATAACTGAAAAGTGCTATACAAATAAAGTGTATTGTTATTATTATTATTATCACTGAAAGGCTCAAGCATTGCAGGCAGTACTCACCATAATCTCTCTCTGTCTCTGAAGCAATCATAAATGAGGAAAGCAACAGTAACAGTGTAATCAACCTGGGAGAAGGGGGAGGAAGATTAAAGTCATGGAACACAATGAGAGTTGTTTCAGAGTGCCACATTATCCCTACCTCTCTTTCTCTTCTTTGTCAGTGGTTGAAAAAACCTATTATGAACTTGAGGAAGATCAGTGAAATTGGTCTTACTATGTGTATAGATGATGAATTATTATATGCTAGATTGTGTTGAGGCAGCCTTGTGGGGATGGTGAGATGTATTGTTGTAGGTCTAATCAGACAACAAAATGTGCTGATTCCCCTTAAGATGGATGGATGGTATTTGATTACAGAGGAGGCATTATCAAGCTTAAATACATGAGCTAAATGATAGGTGTCCCAAGGGGTATGTGTGTCAGAGTGAGAGAGAGAGAGAGAGAGACAGATGCAGAGAGACAAGGTGTGTGTGTTTATATGCTCCACTGATGCATTGGATACTGAATAATTTAGACTGGTAGCTCTGTTGTTGTGTGGTAAATGAAATTATGTACAGATAACAGGCAGATGTAGCTACAAGGACAGGGAATTGTTAGTTTATACATGTCAGCATTGCTTTTGCAAAATAGCTTCTGATTTGCATCATTACTTAAGGCCATTATGATATTGAGCCTTTGGAGCATATTCATCAAACAAACCCCTTTGCAGTTTGACAAAAAAACATCTGTAAAACAAATGGATTGGGACCAAAGTACCCTCGTGCGATGGCAGCTGTTTAATTAGGTAGAG
Organism: Monocentris japonica; assembly: GCA_900323365.1. Classification (NCBI taxonomy): domain Eukaryota; kingdom Metazoa; phylum Chordata; class Actinopteri; order Trachichthyiformes; family Monocentridae; genus Monocentris; species Monocentris japonica. The sequence continues at coordinate 21,665 of OOFE01000571.1, read as the reverse complement.
AAATACAAGGCCATGAGGCATTGTAAGAGAATATCAAACATGACCATGTGTTGTAACAACGCACTGAAAACTCAAAGTGAGGAAAAGTGGAAAAACATTTTTGTCATCCCAGCAAAATAAAACAAAAAACATTGCCATATACACCGATCAGCCACAACATTAAAATCCACTGACAGGTGAAGTGAATAACATTGATTATCTCGTTGCAATGGTGGGATATATTGGGAAGCAAGTGAACAGTCAGTTCTTGAAGTTGATGTGTTGGAAGCAGGAAAAATGGTCAAGCGTAAGGATCTGAGCGACTTTGACAAGGGCTAAATTGTGATGGCTAGATGACTGGGTCAGAGCATCTCCAAAATGGGCGCCCAAGGCTCATTGATGCGTGTGGGGAGCGAAGGCTAGCCTGTCTGGTCCGATCCCACAGAAGAGCTACTGTAGCACAAATTGCTGAAAAAGCTAATGCTGGCTATGATAGAAAGGTGTCAGAACACACAGTGCATCGCAGCTTGCTGACACCCAGCAAAAATTGTTCAGGAATGGTTTGAGGAACATGACAAAGAGTTCAAGGTGTTGACTTGGCCTCCAAATTCCCCAGATCTCAATCTGATCGAGCATCTGTGGGATGTGCTGGAAAAACAAGTCCAATCCATGGAGGCCCCACCGCGCAACTTACAGGACTTAAAGGATCTGCTGCTAACGTCTTGGTGTCAGATACCACAGGACACCTTCAGAGGTCTTGTGGAGTCCATCCCTCGGCGGGTCAAAGCTGTTTTGGTGGCACGAGGGGGACCTACAAAATATTAGGCAGGTGGTTTTAATGTTATGGCTGATCGGTGTATGTGTCAAAGGCACATGGCTATGTCTGTATACAGTATGTGTCTGCCTGTGTGCATTTACGTGTGTGTGCATGTGTGTGTGTGATACATGACCTTAGTCCAAATAACATGGTAATCCTCCACATACAGTAGATGTTCTGCTGACACTGTTAAACATTGGAAGGTTTGATTTGTTCCACCTTTCTCTGCTTACTCCTTACTGAATGTGTCAAACAACCATGGCCGGCCCACGACATAAATATTCTATACCATTGTTTAGGGCCACGCAAAGGCCACATAATGTAAAACCCACACACTACAAAGCAATGGCTATGATCTTTGTTAGTTTACACACATGATATGAATATAGCAATGAAATGCAATACTGCAAAGCAATTTAATTTATGAATACCCAGCAGTATAGCCTTTTTTTATTTTCCAACTGCAGCGGTATTTGGAGTTTTCACACTCCTGCTATAATAACTAGCAATGACCAGACAGCTCTGGGGAAGACAAGACAGCTTTCATCATTCTTTCAGAAACTTTTGAGATGCATGTTATCTTGGTTGGTTCAGTGGAACGAAGTGTAAGTATGATTGAAAGAGAGCATAAACGTGACGGTCTTATAACCCTTTCCTAAAAATGATCATGACACGAGACTGCATTATCAAGAGACAACTGGAACTAGTCTGTAGCTTTCAAATGCAACATTGGGCATGCATCTAAATATGATCCACATCCCTTATAGGTGTCCTACATATCTTGTACTTCATTCCCTTTAATAAGTGGCAGACAGTGTCTCTCCACTGCTAGTCCCTGGCATGTCTATCCCCTGTGATTGCTGTTAAAAGCCAGCTGTGTGTGTGTGTGTGTGTGTGTGTGTGTGTACACACACCATTATGGGTGTGACCTAGTGATGCCTTGTGTATCAGAGGTGTTAGACATTTGTTTGGATTCACACAATGAAAAGCACCACAATTAGTCTTTGGCCATTTAACTTGTCTGACATGTCTTGGCATGACCCTGACTTGATTTAAAATAGATGTAAACAGAAATTTGAGGTTAAGCTGCATTTTAACCAGACCTCTGGCTATAACTTAATAACGGAAATCTTTTCAATGACTTTGCGAGGGGCAAGATCCATTGATTGCAGCTGCACAGGAAAGTGATCCAAGTAGTGATTCAACTCACTGAGAAATAAAAATATGTCAAATACTGTGACAACTCATTTTAAGAATTCAGACATGGGCAATAGACACTCTGTAGGCATTTATCTAAATCTGACAACAATTTCTTTTTCAATCTTTCTTGCCCTGCAAAAACTGTCTTAATTGTAGAGAGTAATGCTATTGTGCCACCGTGTGGACAGCAACCCACAGCACATTGCATGGCATGGTGGCTAACATTGGTCATAGATTACTGAGGCTTTGAAAGTTGAGGATTTTGTTTAAAGGTAACCAAGAGCTTGAATACTTTTTGTAGGCTACTCATTTACTTCTACTTGAGGCAAGTACCTACTCTGGCTTTTTTTTAATAGTCTTTATATGTACTCTTCCATATGTACTCTTTTACATTGTAGTCATATAATTTTCACATAATAGTGCATTGCATTGACATTGCAATTTTGTCCAATCCAGTGTATTTGCTTGTTGTATCACAGATCATGAAAAACAACATACACACCATATTACATTATTTCTAAATCTCAAAGGTCAGACATGGTATCACCCTTGTTAGGGGGTAAAAGGTCAGGGAGATTATTTTAGACAAAAATACTAAATACTCTCACCTGAGCAAAATTTAACTAAGTCACAGTACATAGTAACACATTTCAACCTCATTGGTCACACAAGAGTAAAAAGTACACTATTCCTGAGGAATAAATGTAATTTGCTTCAGCCCCAAATTTGCTTCAGCCCACTGAAAGTAATCCTTGATTAGCTGGAGCCCCACAAGGCTGTGTACTGATTGAAAAGACATCAATATTTGGTTTCTCAAGAGAGACGGAGCACTTTGCTAACTGGTGTGAATAGATTTACCTTGAGATCAATGTCAAGAAAACGAAGGACATGATCAAAGCTTTCAAACGAGATGATACAAGCCCTCCCCCCACTCTGGTGAAAGGGTTGTGCAAAGTGTTGTCACCTTCTGCCTTGTATGTATTTGCAGATCTGTGTGTAGTCAGGGCCAACACAAACTACAGAGAGAAGTCCATTATTCTGGAAAGATAACTGGCGTTAGTCAGATATCAGTAGCACGTCTCCATACAACACATCAGACAGATAATGAGGACATCAGCCACCCTGTGTAGGTTGAACAGGAGAGGGAGTAGTCGCCTACGGCAACACAACATATGCACTAAGCATTTTGGCAGCTGTTTCATTGTGGCTGTAGTGGCTGAGTCTTTGATGAAGGCTTTCAGGCGCCTATAGCATTGTTTACTGAGTGTGGGGTTGGGGGGGGAGTGTTGTTGGTTCATGACCTTTAGGGTTTTAAGTAGTAATAGTAGTTTAAGTAGTTTTATTCTTTCTGCCCTCTCTGTGTGAGATTTTTGTGCTTTAAAGCTGTTGTTCTTAATGTGGATGCTGCTGTCACCCACATTTTCCTTCTAGGGATAGTAAAGATGGAGCTGACTTGACTTGATAAGAAAAACATTTAATGGAGATTAGCAGCTGGGCTTTAGCACATTAGATCCTATATTACCTCAGGGAAATTATCTTTGCATGCGGAAATGCTTTGTTATTTGTCATACAAGAGAAAAAAATTACACTAGCCTCAGGAAAAATGCACTGAATTAAACAGTTTAGAGCACAGGCACATCGTTACAACCATTAAGGTACCCACTATCAGGGCAGGACTGCACCTATTCAATATGCTCACTAATTAGACCTGATCCTAGTTATTTTTTGAATTAGTCTATAATTAATCTGGGTCTGCAGTCAGAAGAAAGTAAATGACTTTGAAGGGCTTTACTGAGCAGTGACCCAGGGGACTCCCCGTGTTTTATCTTTGGCCTGAGATGGAGATAGGAAGGTGGGAAAGCTAAATCAATTTCCCTGTGCTGGCTCATTAGCTGGGGCCCTGGGGTGAGCCGTGCTCCATCGTGATGCCCTTGGAGGAACTAAACCAAGTCACTTGCAATGTGGCTGCACAGCCCAGGAACCGGTGGATTCTTTCCAGGCTCTGTTAAATGTATACACATGGGTATTACGAAACCAAGAACTGACGGACAACGTGCTGCAGCAATGTATGAAACGAGAGCAATTGTGGCTATAGGCAGAACAACCTTCTTCCATAATAACACATCTCATACCAAAACACATAATGAAGGTTTAATTTATACCTTAATTAATGAATGATTTCCTTTATGTAGGTTGTCTTTAAATTAATGACATTATACTGGGCATCTTTATCTTTTAGCGCTCACTTATACCTTTTAACACCAAATGAACATCAGGCCAATCAACAAAAGCTTTGAGTTTAAACTAGGATGATCACGGATGGTTTACCTCATGGTCTAAGTGGATTAAAATGACATATTAGACATATTACAAAAAGTGTAGAATTGGTGTCAAATACAGTACGAAGATTAATACATACAAACAATTACTACATTTGCTGACACAATGAGGGAAAGCCTTCATGTAATAGGCCAAAATGCAGCATCGAACCATCTGGCCCTTGCTGAATTGGTGGACTATTAGCGTATGCCTGAGCCAGCCATGGCTGGACAATTGCACATACACACTTACAGACAGACACACAGACACAGACATGCACACACACACAGGCACGCGTGAGCATGTCCCTGTGACAGTGGGGCACGTATCCAGTTCTCACCATGACATATGGCATAACAATAATGTGGGTAAACTTGGGCCTTGTGATCCAATAAACAGCTCTGTGTTACAATCTTCCTGGCTGCAGTTTGTCAACAGGGCTGAGCGCAGCCAGTTTAGCGCCAACAGAATGCAATGAATTTGAGTGGGATAAAGGCTTTTGTTGTTTGGATTATCTGAATCTAATTACCTTGGCAGAGGAGCTTAACTGAACTGCAGCCTAACGACCTGATTGCTCTGCTGTTGCTGAACGCTGGGCAGATGAATCAAGCCATTTAGGGACCAAATAGACCAGCTCAATCTTTATTTTTTGTATGACAAACTTAACTTCTATTATGATATAAGTCCTGCAAGGACTAGTAGTAAGGGTCTCATCAGTGTGCACCTATGTATCTGTCTGAAGGGACGGGTATATGGATGTGTGTGGGTGTGTCTCCTATATGCTTCCAGGCTGCAGCTCGGCAGTGTTGGAGTCTGCATGGTCCCCCACTCGGATGACGCTGACTGAGCTGCTGTTTGCTGTGACGCCCCACATCAGATCTGGATGTCCCACCCAAATAAACTTTTATGCACTCTGTATACGCTGCTTGCCCAAACTCAGCATCTATTGCATGCCTGACCGTCCTGGTAGGGGGATCCCTCTCTGAGTAGCCCCTCCCAAGGTTTCTTCCATTTTTCCTGAAAGGTTTTGTGGGAGTTTTTCCTTGTCTTCTGTGAGGGTCCAAGGCTGGGGGATGTCGTGTACTAACCATTTATTGTTTTCACACTTTGGGCACTGTGAAGCCCTTAGAGACTGTAACGGTGATTAAGGGTTTTACAAATAAAATGTGATTTGATTTGAATTAAAAGGTGGAAACTTGACACTGAGCTTAACTATTAGATCTGGCATGAAAGAGATATCACGATTATTCAGTTTTAAATCTGTGAGAATGAATTTCTACTCCTGTTTGAGGTTTCGTGGTCATAAGAAAGTAATGCTTGTTACTTAATGTTTGTATTAGTCCAATTAATCGCTAGATGTAATGAAATAATAAATTGCATGTAAAGCCACAGCCCTCATCACAAAGTTTCATTAGTATCACAATACTATTAGTATTATATTTATTTCAAGGGTGCGGAACGTTCGATCACATGAGTACAAGATTCATTCCAAGATTCAAAACTGAGTTTCAAAGCCAGCTTCAAGCTTCAAGCTTTCAGATTGTGTCAGTGGTATCTCCCCATATATTATAGGAAGACAAATGTTCCTCTTTCTATATTCATCTCAACACTGTTAAAACATTGTTGATTTTGAGTTACATTTTAAGTGAATAAGAGGAGCTGGTGTTGTCGGTCAGTCAGGGTCCAGTATTGTGACTGTTCTGCCTGTGAGGAATTACTCTTCAAATTGATTCAATAAATACCCTTTTAGCTAAACCACATCTATTTGCGAAACAAAATCATGAAAGCTGAATGATATCGGAGCGTTAACCTACGTCCTGTATCTGAATTGTGTCTAGATATGATTTAATTGCATTATAATTACACCTGACATTAAAATGAGTTTCCAGATCGGAACTCACATTGAAATTAGGATTTCTCTTTTCCTTTCCAAAATGCAGATTGCAGTGCATGTAATGTCCTCACATTAGAGGCACTGGCCGCCCATGAACCGCCAATGTAGTGTATACTCCTCTTCATCAGACGTCAATTGCGGGGTGCTGCGTGCTCAAAACTTAGTCCAATACTTCGGCCATATAATCCGTAAACACGTAATCACTCCTACGCCGATAATAACCAGTTGTATCTCCTTTTAAAATCCAAATAGCCTTGATACTCTAAACAACTGTCTCTGTGATATCAAATGCTTCTTACAACAAATCCAAATGAATTGTATTTGGTCCTCCAAGCTCAAGCAGTATGGTTCATAACCATCTAGGTAGTCTTTCTTCCAACATTAATTCAGCGGCCAGAAACTTGAGAGTGGTTTTTGTGAGCTGACTTTCGACTTTCTCTTCTAGGGTCTAGTGATGCATTAGGCTTCAGGGAGGAGTTAGAACAATAAGCGAGCACCACTGTGCTCGCACACAGTCCATGAAACCCTATCCAGAGCACCTGGCTAGAAGACTGCATGTGTGGCCCTGCCATGGAAAATTCAATGTAACGTTCAACTGCCTGTGTACACAATAATGTGCAATAGACTGTAGTGGGAAACAAACAAGAGGACATGGCATAACTTTAGACTCATTTTAGGCCTAAAACCTTCCATTTTTGAGCGATCAGATGCAACACCTTGCAGGAAGACAAGAATGGCTTCTCATGTTACTGCAAGCAGATGTAGCACATGGATTATTTGCCAAACCTTCCATCTTGAACAATAAACAGTAGCCTTAATTTGTCCAGGTAAACACTCACGCTAAGTGTGTTTGGAATTTAAAAATGTCTTTGATTGTTGAAGAAGCCTTAAGGCCCTGTGCAGCATTGCTGCATACAAATGAGTGCCAGTAAGATGGCACAGGTTGTGCTACACACATCTTCCAGCCCCAAATGTACTGCACTGTAAATAACCACCATGCATGTCCATATTTAGGGAATCCAACAGCTTTCATCTCTCCCCATTGTCAACAATCACTTGTCTAATATTTTTGCTTGCCAAAAGACACCAGGAGGGAGAAGCCTGCTTCTTAGACAAGATTTAAAATGTACAATGTCACAGCTTTGATCTTAGTGATGGTTGTGGTTAATCAGAGGGAGCTGGTGTACCAGATTTCACAGGGATAAAAGAAAATATGAATTCCTCAACCAGGGCTTGGATCTGCCTCATCTATCAGTCACAGCTTTAACTGAGCCCTCATTAGCGCCCATATGCACAGACTGGATCCATGTAGGGTGCTGTGACAGAGAAGAAAGTGCATCGCAATCAGCCACAGAGATGAAAGTGACACAAGTGAAAAATTTAAAGCACTCAGTCCCTATATGACACATGGTGTAATAAGGAATTTCAGAGAACAAAGCCAGAGGTGCAGCTCTGGAGTCCTTGCTCAAGGACACTTTGACAAGAATGGATACATTTGCAGTTGTGGGGTGTGAACCTATGAACTTTGGGTCATGGAATGGTCTATTTAACCACCAGGCCATTCTGCTGCCTCTGGCTACAAGGCTGGATTGTCCTCTTGAACCTTTTGAACTTTCTATTTTCTGTTTTAAATTTAGTTGCTTAACAACCATACAGGTGCAACAACACAAAGCTCTACATTGCCACAGATAACTCCTGCTGCAAATTCAATACAACAATGACTCCCAAACTCCATCACAGTTTGCATGGCTAAGGCCACATTGCCCATGAGCTAATATTCAACTCTGATGAATGTCGTGGCTTTTGATAAGGCTATGGTCAGGCTGTGACCATAGCCTGACCACTTATTGCCTTGGCGCTCTGTTTACAATGTAACTGACTGTCTGATTATCCCCTCTTCCTGTCTGAAATGCTGTTTTTTATTAGAGACTGATTTCCAACCCACCAGCCGAGTATAAGAAGTTAAGGGCCACATGCATGCCACTTAGAATAGAAGTGCTGATCAGAGACCATTTTATCTTGTGAAGTTCTTGTGGTTATATAACTTGACTAGTGATTATAAAGTACTCGATCAGTACTAAGGCTTTATGTACAAGGCCCAGATGTCTATATCTATATGAGACAAGCCTATTAGCTGGTACTAGGTGGAGAGCTTCTATATGTTGGTTTGTCTGTAATGAGGATATATTTGGGGGACAATGATCATTGACTTGTATTTTGGATACTCATTCACTTCAGTTTTCCTTTGTTTCTTTTGTGTAATTAAGGAGCTGAAGGATAAGTTGGTGTTGGGTTTAGTTCCAGAAATATGGAACAACTTTGTGGCCATCAGACCTGCAAGTTATTTCTTTCTAAAACTGAGAGGTACACAATTTTGTTTGTTTGTAAATCATGATAGTAACTCCTAGCAATTAAGCCATCGTTTAGTACACCACACTGGGGAGTCTTCTTCATACACACTACCTCTCCGTCTGGCCTCATAGTGCTTAAGTGCAGCAGACGTGTTCTACATTTTGATATTAATAATCAGCTAACAGCTGAGTCAAAATGTAGTGCTGTTTGTCACCTTTTACATACATCCTTTTAATTTAGCCAAGTTACCTGCTTGTGTATTAGCCAGTGATGAGTGTGGCCAGTGACTACCTTTAAGGAGTGCTCTTCAGGGGTGGCCTCTTTAAGTGCAAGTATATTTTTGTTCTTACTTATAATTACATGTTAAAAACATATAGTGCTGTAAAATTCAGCAATGAATCAACAGATTATTCTTTCACATCAATACAAGAAGAGGAGGAATAAAACCTCAATCAAACACGCACGAGGCATGGTTTCCTGTAAAATTGTTACCTTACCATATTATATTTTATAAAGCACCTCCACTGCTCTTTTAGCGGTTTAATTCCCCCCCAATCCTCAGTATCCCAAATAGGTATTACATCATCCTTGGCAGCAGTGGCTGTTAATTCTGCTGATTCGAAATGATTGGCTGGAATAAAGAACGCATCCATATTCATCCATTTGGAGGGATGCCAAACTCGGAGTAATGTTATGGGTTGGTCCAAATGAATTCTTTATTAGTAGTTTCCTAAGAGCAATTTAATCAACTGGAAGTAAAAGCCTACCGACTGAACCTGCATGCCACAGCAGACAAGAGGAGAACAACGTGTTTCTTACAGAATCTGCAGCTCTAGCTCAATGAATAACACCCAAGTACCGCAATGCACATCTTAGTTTAGGAGCAGCATTCTCTCCGTATAACCTGTATAAAACCACACACTCAAAAAGGATGTGTCTGGGTCAAAACATTGGTTTTACTTGTTTATTTTCATCACACCATATGTTAACAGCAACACATATTTATTCAACACTGACACACTGACACATGTTCATACATGACACCTTCATGTGATACGTGAGTCCCATCATTTGGCATATAGCCGACCTATTTGCAGGGAATCAGGATTCAGTGGTGAATAATGACATAGGTTTCTAACTAGTCCACTGCAGGAAATGATAGAAATGTAGGCCAAAAAGAAAGTCAGGACAGCACTGACATTTTTATTATGTTATACTGCCACAATGACTGCCAGAGGGGCTGGCACCACAATTACGTGAAACCTCAAATTATATCCACTAGGGAGAAGCTCAGACACCTGACAAGTGACAACCGCCTGCCATTCGTAGTGCTGATAGTGTCCTTCAGCCTACATTGTCACAGATAATAATAATAACAACGCCACCAATTGTGCCTCTCAAGGTCAGGTTAAACATGGAAACTATTGAAATACCTGTCGATGAAATAAACTTAGCAGACAGCCGAAATCACTCCAAGGGAAGGTCACACACAAAACGTTACATGTCGTAAATGGTCACTCGTACTGTACATTCTGCAATCACTTTGATGTACAGTACTAAAATGTACCACGGGTGCCTCAAATGAATTGCCTGTGCAAAGACATTTGTTATACTCTTGTCAGCTGTCTAAAGGGGATGACCGACTAGATGTTTTTTTTGGGCAATGAAGCAACAGTCAACAAAGTGAGACATAGGGTCAAAACTACATTCAAATAATTCTTGGCAACAACGTGATTAAAGCAACCATTCTGAGGCAACCCCTTAGGCCAAAAAGTTACTCTGTGAATTACTGCCTTAAGAGCAAACATGTCATAAGGAATTTGGCATATTTCACACTTTTGGTTAAATCGGATATCTGTGGCATAAAAGCGATTTTTTTCAGCCCAGAAGCTTTCCTTAGAAGCCACATCATTAGACAGATGCCCCTTACTGCTAAAACACTATCAGTGAGCTGTGTAATATGGCTCTGACACATTACCCAGAGAATCACAGGACAGAATCATGGCATTGGAGGTCTGATAAGCGTTCAAGAGAGGGAGGGAGGGATGCCTAATCACCGGACCACTGTGGCTGTTAACAACCGGTTTTCGTATTAGACAAAACCCCATTTAGATCCAAATCATCCCAGTTGACAAAATCTCATCGCTGCTATTTAGGCGTGGCCGACTGCAATTCCATTGGCATATTACTTCTCATACCACAATCATGTTGTACCATCTTGCAAGGGTAAAATTCCTTAGCTATTCACTAAAGCTGAGTCAATGATTCATCAAATTTCCATCATAAGTTAAAAGTTGTAATAATAGTTAATAGTTGTAGAATCAGATCTAAGAGGAATATAATAACGCACTGACTTCTCAGGGGAAAAGCTATACTTCTAGAAAAATACATTAGTGCTTCTCTTATGTGGATTGCTCCGTGGAAAGCATTACTTTACTGCATGACTAAAAAAGTCTATATGTACATTGATTTCACAATGCAGAATTCTAACAGCTTTTAATCTGAAAAAGAAACATTTCCTTATTTATTATGATTTCATTAAATTTATTTAAAAAGCAGATTTATTTATGCTTGCTGATAAATCCACATGATCCCTCTCCTCCCTTCCTCCCTACTTTACAACCAGTGAGAAAGTCATGAAGGCTATGAGACAAAGCTGGCCAGTAAGGCTGTAGCTGCCTTTGCAATGACCTCTGCAGCCCACTATCAACCACACTGAGTGGGACTTCATTAATCAATACTTACACATATGAGTGTTTTTATGGATTTAACATGAATCAAATTTTGTACTTCAATTACTCTATTTCCAGTGGGCCCTTAAAATGTGTTTTGGCATATAGTTTACACACTGATACACACATAGTGGGCTACTTTCCCTGCCTCTTATACTAAAGGCACAAGTCGGTCCTGTTAAATGAATGGTCTACAGTGAACTGAATAACTGTATCAAGAAAAAGTGTATGAAGATAAATGAAGTGAATCTCCTTCTATACACATCCAGATAGGATACTGTAGTCTAATACTATATATTAAGAGAATCTAAACAGGTGGGAAGTGAGATTAAAGACACACTTTATCAATATACAGTATCACCAACCAGTGTAGGGTAAAATGCTGGACATGATATGGCTCACTTCTTCATTAATTAGCCGGTAGAAAGTAGATTCAGTGACTTTTTGGGACACCTTACATAACTACCCTAACGAAAAGTCAATGTAATATTCCTATAGTATTCCTATAGGGACTTGTCGTGTGCCTGGGGTACACAGTGAGTTTACAATAACCTCACCGTACTTTTGTATCTATTATGGCATCACTATAATATTCAACAACAGCAATGTCAAATATTTATATTTTGTTATGATAGTATTGTAAATGTTACTATGCTTCTTTTTTCGCTAGCACTGTAGAGCTTGCCATGCAATCATTCCAGCATCACCAATATTGTAATCGCCTTGTGCGTTCATTAGTTTCCAAACTTTATTCGCTGGCACCTTCAGAGCCCCCCTACAGCAACAAAGCACTCTTACTTGTGTCGTTTCCTGTCACTGGAGGGGGATCTCGGCTTCCCACGCTGGTGCTGTCCATGCTGGAAAGGACGCATGGAGATGCTCTTGTACAGCCCGTCCTCCGTGGACTCCTCCAGCCTCAGCTGAGGGATGAGATGCCCAAAGGCCATGCTCTCAACACGTGCGCGCGCTGTTTACAATGCTGCCGAAGGAGTTGAGAGTTGTCTTGGTAATGGCACTTCCCTCACTGAATAAGTCGACAGATGACGACGTTATCTTCAGCGACTCACAGTGTTTTTCCACGGGGAAAAGTGGGCTGCAGAGCGGGGAAACTACCCGCACCCTGCCGTATAATGCTGCCGCCGGAGTCGCGCTCTCGCTGCGGTCCTGTTGCAAGTGTAGGTGGAACTGATGGTGCCAGGTAGTTTTAAAGAGTAGTGGCTTCCAAAAGTGTAGCCCGGGGACCTACAGAGGTCCTTGAGAGGGTTTCCAGAGAAATAAGGTTTAGATTAATTTCACTCACTAGACGTTAGCACAATGAGAGAATATCAGTTGGCTGGAGAATATATAAGAATGTTCACTCTGATCCGAGGTTTCCCTCTCTCCTCTGCTATCTCCCCACAGACAGTATAGACAATTATGGATTCTGGACTAAGTCTTATCTTCAGGTATGTAGCAGAGAGGAATTCTGGACTAAGTCTTAAATTCAGGGTTGTAGCAGAGAGATAACCCACTTGACTTGACTTTTATTAGCAGGGTCCTTCAAGGGGGGATGTATAAAATAATATGTTTCTAAAGGTAGAACTTATTTTTGTTCACATTGGTGGTTGTTTGCCTGATGATCACTGAGTGGAGGTCATAGTATACCCATCTCTTTATTTACCACTGCATATCTTACACAAAGATTTTCTCAGAGGGGTTCCTTGGACACAGTCTGAATCAAATGGAGGTCTTTGGTGTAATGTGTATCTTTTGGAGGTTCCTTGGTATACAGAAGTTTGGGAACCCTTGTTCTAGCGTGACAAAGCACATCTTGACAAGGCAGGAGAGCTCACATCAGTAGCTTGAGGTGTAGGTGTGGGTGTCCCATATCACTGAGACAAAGGGTTCAGATGATCACTAGAAAAATACCTACATTTGACACATAAGGAATAGGATATGCAGGATTGTGTAGTTATCACTTAGCTCTTCTCAACTGGCCTGGATGCAGTCAGCCCAGCACCTGCCAACATCAGAATCAAGTGAGGGCAAGATAGCCACTAAATGTCAGTCTTCAGTGTTATGAGTGAATGTTCACTACTGTGCCCTGTAGCCAGAGGCATGAATTTTCCCCACCCGCTATTCTGTGATGTATATAAATATTTAGAATTGAATTGGAAACGATACAACCAGATTTTCTGGGTCAGAATAAATAACACTGCCATAGTGGACAGCACATTTGGGTGTAACAGTTCAGACAATCCTATTGCTCAATACAGTAAGTTTCCCATTCACAGTCAAAGGTGCTGTGGATAGCACTAGGCCACAAGGTGAAACCCTCAGATGAATGTTTTTTTTCCCTTTCACTTGTCACGGACCTTGGTTTAAAGGCCCAAGGACCAAGGTTAAAGTTAACTCAAGGATCATTTATTAGAGTGAATTAAAGAGTATAGAATAAATTTAATAGGCGAGTGGATCACCTTTGGTTAATTTGGCCTTCACTTAATTTTTACTTGCTGCTTCCATTAAAAAGATTTCATTAATTGCTTCATTTTTCAATTAGATGGCTAATAGCTTTCAGAATTAAGGTTCTACTTTACTAAATTGATATTCATGCTACTTGCTTCCCTTGTTAAATCAAGAAAATTAGTTTAATAAATAAAAATTAGGATATCTTGGAGGCTATAGTATCTCTTGAACCGTCTCCAGGATATTTTTTTTGACATGGTACCAAAAAAGGTCACACAAACATGCACAGACTTTGTGAAAAGCTGAAGGAGAACTCTTACAGTACCTTACCAACAGCCTGAGAATCACAATGTAAACTGATGCTCACATTTATCAGGGCTGTCATGGGTGCATTAATCATAATCGTCGCTGTCAGATAGAACAGTATCAGGTAGTTAGGTGGCAATTTAGCCTCCATACATGAATCATTCCTCCATAGTTCATCTATATGCAAAGACAACTCAAGTTTTGAAAAGGAATTACAGCAGCGAATGAGTGTCAAAAATAGCACGCTATTAACCTCTCCATTTGATTTTATGGCAGCACTATAATTAGTGTAGTTGTTGGAGAGTGAAATATACTTAAAGATGTAGGTCACAGTCCAATGTTCAATGCCCACTGAGAATAAGTGAGAGGACCCACAAGGATTTGTTGAAAGTCCACAGTATTATTTGAAACGATTGACACAACTGTGAAGCAGATGTATCGTCGGCCAATGGTGAGTTAGTCCTGCACGTTTTACACCATTCTTTTTAATGCTGATTGGAAAGCCATCGATGCGTAGCTTTCAGATGAATGAAAACAGATGAATACAAATGCTCTATTCAAACATATCAATATATCTGGACTCTTCTCTGAATAGCAAAGCATATTTAGATCCCAGGGCTTCAAAACTAAATACAACCCACTTTGATGCACCCGTTTGATGCAACAATTAAAACAGAAGAGGACTTTATTATCGCCAAACTGAAATGTCTCGCATGACACCTAAAATTACACCGTGTCACAGCGGCATGCAGATATTGGGCCTCTCACTCCAGTAGATGTAATTTAGGTCATTATCACCTCACATCTCAGATTGGCCTCCTTCAGTGTAGGCCCACTTTAAAATACTCCCTCTTTCTCTCCACTACTTGCACTCCCCGTGTCACCATAAGCCTGCACAATATTTATCCTGTGGTGCACTGTGGTACACACAAATCAGGTACCACCAGAGGGCGCTTGAAGCAAAGCTACTCCTCCTCCTACAGCCGCCATTATTATCCATCGCTTTTATCCAAAGCACTGTACAGTCTCACAAGTGCAATCATTTTTGGTCCCAGTGAAATTCAAACTCACTAAACCGAGCAGTATCAGTGGTATGATTTACCCATTGAGCAATACAGGACCACTGTGGGTGCTGAGGTGAAGGATAATTATGGGCTTTGGATTCATGAAGCTTTTTTTGCCCAAACAAACAAGGTTCATGGTTAGATTAGATTAGCGTTATCTTTGGAGACCCAGGCAATGAGATCTGAGGATTAGTGATAAGGTCAATTTCCTCAGAGGAGGTACATGTTATCCAGGCCTCACAGACATAAAGAGGAAACCTAGACTAAGCATGAGTGACAGAAGTGGAATTGAGTTACTGTATAAAATTAAAGGGACTCGTTCCAAAACTTTTTCCTGGTAGGATTTCTTAGCAATGCCGCTCGCCGTTTACATCATAGATTACACATGCATTAATAGATGCTGGAGATTTGTGATTACGTGATGGTGGTTAATCTCACTTGTATGATGTGGTTCTCTCATCTCAGTCAGGGCCTAACAGCATCGTAGTCATCAGATAACAAGAGAGCTATCCCCAATCAACACCAGGGGGTGCAATTATATAAGTGACAAACTGGCACTTTAATGAAGCCCTTGGGTGGCGATCTACGAACATTTACTTTCCAGATTATAGAGACACCAAGAGCAAATTTTTATTTGGTATTAATTAAGATGGATAAAACCTGCTCTCAGCAAAAAATATTTCTTATCTGTGTGATGACAAATCTGTATCGGATTTGTACTTAGGCTGATAAGAGTGTCCCATTCCTGTGGTAATTCACACTATCCTAAAACACATCACAGATAAAATGTGCACAACAAAATCTAATCTAGTTCAGAGAAATAATAGTTTTGTGGATTTTTATATTAAAATATAACTGTAATATCTGCTACATATAATTATAAATACAATATAATATACTCAAACTCTATTTAAATAGCTTTTATTAAAATACATTTTATTTTTATATTCATTTTAATTCAATTTCACATTGGGAAATTGACATTGGACAACATGTGTGCTTGTGATTATGTATGCATTGGTTTGTCCTGTGTGTGTCTCTGTGTGTGAGTGTGTGTGTGTGTATGTCTGTGCGTGGGCTTGCTAGTAAGAGGAGTGGATGACAGAATCATCACACATGGCCAGTCATGTGGAACAAAGGGCACAGAGGCAAGGAGCAGAGAGCAGAGAAATGTGATCTGGGCCTGAACATTTGAAATTGCTGAATATGGATGTGGTGCTCTGAAAAGATGCAAATTTAGCACCGAGTCTGGAGCCAACTCCTCAACAAACAGATGTCGGAGAACACACCAGCAATTGCATTGTTGCCTGAGGCTTGTCTATGTGCATTTACTCAGCACATTATTATCTTTGCTCCTGCAACCTATTTTTTATCTATTTCTTCTTGTCATACCTTTCTGTGAATCCTTGAAGCGGAGATAAAGTCACACCCCATCTCTTTAACCAGGGTTGACACCGCCACTCCATCTTGGCAGTTCAATAGATTGTCAACATAAGAAGAACTTAGAGGAAAAAGATGAATGCCAGTCAATAACTGGTTGACAGGTCAATAGATATCTCTGACCTTGTTGCCATGGGCGTGAGGGTCACGCTGAGCGGCTGGAGAGAAAGAGTTGAGGAGGCAGGAGGAGCCCCCTGCCTCAGTGCTGGGTCTTCAGTCACTGAGAGACTGGGGATGATGACGGGCTTGATTACTAAAGCAGTGCAGAGGACGACGTCCATAATCGTACTGAAATACCTGAATCAGCGATCAAGAGGGGGCCAACTATCTATCAAACTGTTGATCCAGTAGACCAAAGTATAAGCATGACCCATCCAGTATTGAAATCCAGTGATCAACAATGTCAGGCCCATTAGAGATGGTCCATCTTCTTCTTCAT
Source organism: Monocentris japonica (assembly GCA_900323365.1). Taxonomy (NCBI): domain Eukaryota; kingdom Metazoa; phylum Chordata; class Actinopteri; order Trachichthyiformes; family Monocentridae; genus Monocentris; species Monocentris japonica. The sequence goes on along the minus strand of OOFE01000571.1, from coordinate 4,678 downwards.
CTTGTTGCTGTTATTGTTCTCCTCCTCTTCCTCCCCTACGTTCCCCTTTCTTCTTGTTCTTCTTCTTATTCTGAATACATTTACATCACACTTCTCTTAACAAAGTTACTGTAGTGCTGTAAAATGAAAGGAACAAACAAACAGCTTACTCCCGGGTGACAAAAGGGGCTAAAAAATACCATACTGGTCAGTTGAATCCTACAGAAAAGGCACTTTTTTTAATTCACATTCATATTACATCTCATACTTAAGCAGAATTGTGTACTAAACAGGTTAATACACTGGAACAAATCCATTACAAAGTAAAGCGCTGGCAATTCGTCTGCAATACCAAATACCTGATAGCACTTAAGTCAGAGTCTCACAGAGGCCAAAATACAAATCAAGATGTGACCACACCAAGTAGGTTGTCATTGAATATTTTATTTGCAAATGAAATAGTAATAACTCAGAAGTCGTAAAAATATACATTTTTTACTTGTGATATTTACATGGATTGTTTTCATCAAACAAAAAACAAAATCTGTACTGCTTTACAAAACCAAAGAGAAGCCACTGCGGAATAACAGATGAGTGTAAAGAAAAAAATAAGTGTCTTATATTTCCCTTTTACTATGCCATGCTGAGCTGTCTCCCCCTGACATCTAGGCAATGCAGACAAGAGAAACAGCCAACCACCCAGATCCCACCCAGGCCGGTGATGAGCACAGCACACAAAAAAGTGCAAAGTACATGGATCAAGAACCCAAAATAAAGATGAAAAAAATAAAGCTTCATAAAATTTTCTGTGAATATATTTACAATTGTAGATTTTCTTTTTTTTTTTTTTTTCTTTAGCCAAATACGGTTATGTTACATCAAAGCAAAGCATTCCCGTTCATCTGCTCGATCTCCTATGACATGCAGGTCCCTTTGCTTTCCTCCTTGAGGTTGACTTCTGCCCCTTCCATTTCTTCTCTCCAATGTCACATCACATTCCCCCGTACCGAGACACAAGGCCAAACCACAAAGTCTGAGCTTCACTTTGTCATGCTCGACAGCTTTTATTGGAAATAAAACCTCTTAATAGAACACAAAAACATGGTGGCTACATTAGATTCATACTCCTATAATATAACGCAGGATAACCATGGATGATTTCTTACTTTGAGTACTGCACCTTTGAGTGTTGATGCCAACAATATATAGTGTTGGTGGGTGCTGTTTTAGACGATGATATTGGCTGTGCTGCTGAAACTCTGAGGTGTGTACGACTTTCCTCTTCCAGTGTCTGTTGAACTGACAAAAGCCCCTCAAGATTAATTTGTTGGAAAGCGAGCAAGTTTGACAGTCCACAAAGCTGCACACATGAGAGGAGCGATGCAACGCGAAGGCTCATAAACTGGGGAATTTGCCACCTGAGACTTCCAGTTGCTGGAAAGCAAATCAAAAAGCTTGGAGGAACTTAACAGCTGGAAGACTAGCATCCCATCCTCCATCGTGCTACTTTCATCTGTGGTGGGGGGAATTTCAATGGCAAGAGCCTACAGGCCTGGCTCAATATCAATCCTGTTATACCTCTCCTGCTTCCCGATACTACTCTCACAGATTCCCATGAAAAGTGTTGAAGCATATGCTATCCAGATTGTTAAGATGCATAGCAGGGTCTTTCTCTCTGCAGTGCATGTGTGGTTGCATGCAAGAGTGTGTGTGCGAGAGAGTGGGGCGAAGGTGGTTTATGTGTATGTTCTTTTGTTATGATGCATAGCTGCGTGTGTGCATGTGTGTGTGTGTGTGTGTGTTTGTGTGTGTGTGTGTGTGTGCATGCGTCTCCTGGGCGATGCGCTGTACAATGTCCCTTTCTGTGCTGCATTTAGTATCCTTGCTCCATCAGTCAGTCGTAATACCTCCAGACATTCTATCCATCAAATAGATTCTGAAAGAACAAGGATGGCTGTTGGGGCTTTTGGTTGTGCAAGTTCA
>OOFE01000561.1:3209-17843 GCA_900323365.1 Monocentris japonica | reverse complement strand
AATCAACATCTCAGTGCTCTTCCTGCCCTTGGCAAAGGCTTCCTCCAGCTCACGGCTGGTCCTTTCATCATACTGCCACCAGCCATTGCGCCCCTCATAGTACCAGGCATAGTCTCCATGTGAACTGCCCCCCATCCCTCCTCCTCGGCTCACCCCTGCAGCTGCTGCTTTCAGTTCTTCGGGGGAGAGGAGCATTGGCCGCTCCAGGAAGTCCTCGGGGACTTCCTGTCGGCAGAGGGCACAGCGCTTGCTATGCCAGGAGGCACCTTTTACACACAGGAAACAGAAGACATGGTGGCAGGGGAGGCGTACAGGGTGGATGCAGCTCTGCAGGCAGATGGCGCACTCCGGAACAGGGGTGGAGGAGGGAGAGTCAGTTGTACAAGTGTCTCCTACATCCTCTATCAGTTTAGAGGATGCTAGGGCATTCATTGAATGGTCTACTTCTCCACAGCCTGCCATGCTAAGGAGAGAAAATGCAGCACTATCACAGCAGATCTGGAGGCACAGACATGTTGTAATGCACATTTGTATTTTCAAATGCCAGCTCAGAACAACTCATACAAGCATGTGATCTGGTGCTGTTCTCAGGTGACATGCTGGTCTGATGACTGTTTAGTGATGACTCCATACAAGAACAGCGTCAAGTATGCTCTCCCGTCAGTGAAAATAAGATTCCGAACAGCATAACAACCCTAAATATCTGACATAAGAAATTGGACGGTGGCCCGCATTTCCCCTGGTCTATATTAGTTACACAGAGCAGAGGCCCTGTTTCTACTGCCAGACACACCCACCCAGCAGTCGGTTAGCTAACGTTAGCTAACTCGCTAATTTGCAGTTATATTTTGTCAGTCAAAAAGGTTATATTACATACAATTCATTACTTACAATACTGCTAGAGATAATGGTGCCAATAAGAACACGCCATGTATTTGACATGCAGGTAGGTTGGTTGTCTGTGATATGTACAAAAGCTACTCGAGCCAAGCTAACGTTCACTTAGCTAGGCTAACTTGCTAACTGACTGTGAGGTTAGCTGATGGCTGCTAAGTTAACTTTTATAATATACTCACCTGACCTCCAGGATACCTTTACACGCCTCCTCAGTAGATCAGCAGATAGCGATATCTATAAACATGCATTTATAGATTGATACTGATACTAAAATGTATGCCAAGAAATAACTGCGTTGCTTTTAGAACACGCCTCCAGTGAAGTCCACTAACGTCAGGGCATCAGGACCGGCCTTTACTATTTTCGATGCCAATCTTGTTATGTCACAGATCTACTACAGCTGCGCACATGACGTTCATCCACGTACCTTACGAGCTGCCGTAAGCCTACGACTGTCAAACTTTGGGGAACTGGAAGCCAGTCACATTTCAGAATGCGGTTTTGGGGAAATTTGGGAAACGTGGATGTTTTCGGTACAGGCATAATGTTTGTCTGGTTCATAGATCAGTTGTCCAAAAAGCAATTTACATTGAGACGTGCAGTGGACCACATTCAGTATAAGTAACGATATTTCAGTTCAACAATTAATTTTACCCCACAGAGGCAACACTTATAGACTAGCGTATCCATTTGAAATGTTGTCTTTGAATTTTCAGCCCAGGTCCAGATATGTCCATGTGAAGTTGCAACAGCAAAGTTGTTGAATTTATAGATACAGATAAATGTCTTTAGATTTATCCATCCATCCCCGTCTTTACATCATCCTGTGTTGGACTGCTATTATCCTAGGAATAGAAAGACATATATAATTTGAGATTAACACATTTCTACATTTTAACAGTTTACAATCAAGTTCTACATTTTATTTAGACATAATCTGCAGGTCACATCTATATAAGGCAAAGTAAACTGCAAAAGCAGCATTTAAGAATGCAGAATGTGCAACAACAAGTTGAACATCCCTGATTCAGCAAATATTTCATTAGGGTCTCTCAGTATTTATTACAGCCTACTTGGACTTTTGATGACACACTTCCTCCACTCTGAGACATGTGGGCAGGGGTCACCGTAGGCACTTGGGGAGCGCAGGACTTCTCGTGTACGTGTCTCCTCTCCCCTCCTGTAGGCCCGGACGTTCCCTTTACGAACACATGGACCCCACTCTCCCCACTCCCCTACCTCACAGTGCACTACAAGGAGAGATAGAGAAACCGAGAGAGCCAATAAAAAAGAGACTCACAGGTGGCAACAGACAGAAATGGGAATGTATAAGTGTATAGTGGCAATGCGACTGTGTTGATCATACGCAGTGGTGTGTCTCATAGCTTAAGTGTATCTAGGTACTGAGAATTTCTCGCCTTGGGTGGCGCATTGCATAAGCTGTACATCAGGCTCAAATCCCTGTGGACAGGTGGGATGGCACTGGCCATGGAGGAAGTACAGGTCTGCTCTACACCTCACACACGTGTCCCTCCTTACACACAGCTCACAGCCTACAAGACACTCTGAGAAAGAAGCACACAAAGATTATACAATGTATTATTGTAGCTTACTGACATCACGGGAGATCTCATTCAGTGGTACATGCACAAACTCGCACACAAGCATATATTCTGCATGAATAACATGATGCTGATGCTGTTTTCACCGGTGCATTCTCGCAGTGCAGTGTTTGGTGTCAAGCCCTCTGGACAGCTGTCTTCACACCTGCCCCGGAACAGGAAGTGGCCAGGACGGCAACGTGTGCAGAAATTCTTGTTGAAGCAGGAGGCACAGTCCTCCTTGCACCCTGCAAGCCAGTGGAAAGAGGCACTGGTTAGTGCAGAGTGGCCACAATGTCAGGACACCAAAAGATGGGCTGTTCTTTGTGAAACTGTTTTTGGTTCCTCTCCTTCTCTCAACATTCACTCAGGTTTTAATCCTCTAATAGGTTTTAGTAACATAGAAACAACATAACAGCCATGTAATCTAGTAGTCAGTGTTGTTTGCTTGGCTATACAGAATTAAAGCAAAATAATCTGCAGTAAACCATCGTAATTGCAAGTGTTGTTTCTGCAAAATCAGTTCACTCAATTTAATTCCATGTTGCCTCACTTTCAAGCTCTCTAGAAACATAAAGCATTGTTCTACCACTCCTACTCAAGATCACTGGTACCTACTGGTGCAGGTGTTGATGTGTGGGGAACGCATGCCGTAGTGACCGCGTGGACAGGAGGACAGACAAACCCCCCTCTGCCTCATCCCATCCACTTCCAGGTGGAAGAAGAGGCGGGGCTTACAGGACAGACAGCCATTTAGGGCCGAGCATGTGGCACAACCAGTCTGACATAGTCTGCTCACTACAGAGCTACCTGTCATGGAGTAGAGGTAAATTAAGATAAGTGCTTGTGTCTGTGTGTGTGGCAGCCTATGATTGTGACATGTGAGAGTGAGTTGTATGTGTTCCTGCACTTGTACAAATGAAATAGGATAACACTAAGTGCTATGTGCTCGATGTACAATCCATCCAAAATATTACAACCAATGACTTAGTACTCGGTTTTATGATATTATCAGAACAGAGCCAATCCTCAGAGCCAAGCTTTTTAATTTATAGCTTTCAAGGGGTATAACCTATGGGAACCTATGACCACATTGTTTCCTGAAAGCTGAAAGAACATATTTATTGTCTCCATATGTAGTGGCTGTCTACTGTTTACTATCTGCTACTAGAAAAATGGAGAAAGATGAACTGCATTCCACAGGTGAAGTTTTTAGTTTGAATACTTACGTCTGTATCGCAGAATCTTTGTGTGATCGTGGCCTTTTGTAAGATTCATGAAGTGCAGAATCCAAATTAACAATGGTGCCCGCATTTTCTTTCACCTTCAGTATGGCATTGAATTTTTTTTTGTTTTATCCAATCGGCATTGTTACCTTGCACTGCATCCCAAATCCCATGGCACAAACTAAATTAAAGTCTCTGAATTGTTCCACAAAATTCATTGCTGTGGATCCATGTAGAGACTCCAGCCTGGGCAAGACAGCAATAGAGCAGACTTAGGCTTAGTGTTTTCTTGAGGAAAAATCCCATGTACATTCCATGAGGTCACTCAAGCCGGCAGAGTGCCATAAAGAATGCAAACATAAGAGAAACCATCATATGATAGTCGCAACCCAGATGTAATGTAAAGTTTGGGTTAGCTGCTGTGGGCTTGTTCTGTTTCCCACACACACCTCTCTTTCTCACCCGCCTCTCTTCTGTAAGCCTCTTTCTTCCTGACCCTCCTCTCAATCCATTATTACTCCCACTGTCGCTGGCTCTGCACCAGTATATACAAAGTGACGATAATAACATTGTCTGGAAATCTACGTCTTTATCTATTTATTTCCTGGTTAACTAAAGTGTATAATGCCTGAGCAGATATTTTTGTTATGATTCCTCTAAAGCAAAAAAACAAGAGGTTGTAGCTCAGTGAATTGTGTAAGAAATACACAGATGTTTTGGCAAATAAACCCTTTAATCAATTTATTATCTGGCAAGATGGTTGGTAACAATTTCATCTCTGAGCGTTGAGTATTTAGTGCACTACAGTGCTTTTGAAATGATGCAAAATGATGCAAAATGTGTGCCATCCACTAAAAATACAGTGTCCTTAAGCATTACCATCAACCATAGTGATCTAAATAAATACAAGAGGTGACACTGCTAGCGATCTTGCACAACAGTAGGAGGACCATGCAGCATATTTGCCAAGAAGTCACTGTATTCCTGTAAAGTGAGGTTTTGTATAGAGGTGAGTGAAGCAGACCCAATGCACAAACCTACTGTGCCATATCATTAAATCATATAGCCTATCATCAGCCTAATGAAAAGAGGGTGAGTGTGTGAGTATGAATACATAACAGCTCTCCTCATTTGGTTCCATTTAAACTTGATGAGTGAGTGTTTGAGTCATTTCAACACAACATCAGCCACCAGCCTTTCAGTCTACACACAGACTGGATTGAGTCAGGATGATGGCGGAGGGTAGAAAAAAAAAATTCACTTCAGAAAAACTGCAATTCCCATGTAATTCAACTTAAACCATTATTGAGCCCTGCATGTTTTCCATTAAGACTGTATCAGGAAATGAAAACCGAAGACGCAGGGAGATTTGATCACATCCCAATGAGACAACAAAACAGTGCTGGAGGTGTCAGACAGCAACTGTGATTTCCCATAGAAATGCTGAAAGGTTGCGAAAAGCTTATCGCCTGTTTTGGGAACTGTGTGGTTCTTGATCTACTTCTCCAAAACAGATGGGAACCCTCCAGAGGTCCCTTTGTGCAACACACTTCCCTGGAATTGGTTTCACTCTTCATTTCATGACTATGTTTTGGTCTATGCTCTCTCCAATGCCTGTCAGATCTTATGAAATGAAAAGAAAATTCTGTTATTAGCTAATAGGCTGCATTTTGTGTTAGATGCTATGGGTTCATTTCTAATTGCCTTGTTATATTGTTGTTAGACCGACATAATGTTATGCCTACTCACAGCAAAGACACGAGCTGGTGAAACACTCAAAACCATGTGCTCTTTATTAAGAAAGCTTACTTATCAGAATAACATCTCTCAGAAAATGGACTGCAGTGCTTTCTTAGTTCCTAGCTTGTCTGAAAAAGTGTCAAAAGAGGAATCAGCGGGAGCTTTGCATTGAGATTTTACACTGGAGCTGATTTATCTGTGAGAGACAGGGCCGGAAGACACTGCCAGACAGGGGAGCTGGAAGGGGCTACGCTAGCTTAAATTGTCAACAGGTGCTCTGACTCAAACACACACACAAAAAGACAAGACGCAGCAAGGCTAGGCTAGGCTCTTTGCTAAAGGCAAAGTGTGTTGCTCTGTACTCCCTCAAGAACAAGAATCAACCTAGAGAAGAGAAAGATAGAGTAACACCTCAGTGAAACCTCTGCTTGTATGACCAGCTGCTGCATTGTGACATCATCCATCAAACTGCTTACAATAGACTTTGGATTGTGACCCCAAACCACATATCTCCAACTGGAGAGTAGAGAGCGCTTTAACAACAAGTACCTGCCAGCTGTAGACTTGAAATAGGGGGAAAACAGAAGCTAAATAACAGAGCAGAGACATGATTTGAGTGAAAGCAGTTTGGTTGTCTTTGAAGCTTTGTAGAAAATGTGTGTTGTTGATGGCAGGGTGATCATGAGATATGAGAATATGTGAATCAGTGACAGGATGTCGTAAGGGGACAGACCCCTGAGAGAGAGATGTCAGGGGTTCAAAGGTCAGAAGAGTGGGGCTCCACAAACCCAGTAACACCCCCCCCCCAACTGACTGTGACCATAAACATGAGCAGGCTATGCTCATTGGGGTGCCAGATCAGATTCTTGAAGAAAATAACCGGTGGAGGCCAGGGATGTCTTTCCAGACAGAATGAATGACAGAGAGAGTGAAATGATGGAGGCAGAGAAAACTGAGAGGACGAGAGAGGAGGGAATAACGAAGCATAACTTAGGAACCAATCTAAACCATATGAATAAGACTGCTAGGGTCTCCGCATTTTCCCATCCAACTAACTTAATACAAATAATAAAATAATAAAAGTTGTAACTCATCCATCTTCGTATGTATTCATGCACATGATCTGCTGTCAGGGTTCTGGTAGAACAGAAGACAGGCTGTAACATAACACACTAAGATAAATTATCAATAATAAATGACCAGATAATGCCTGATCAAAGAATTTAACATTACAGCTTTGACCTTTTCACTGCTCACAGACCTCACAAGGAAAATGTCTTGCTGTTAAGGACCCTATAGTGATAAGGAATGAGTGGGATAACATCTCGACGGATAATCTATGTAGCGTGAAGAAGTGAGGAATTTGGGAGGAGACTGAGCCCATGCTCAGTGAAGAAGCTGTGAGGCATGCAGCTTAAAACACCGACCGTGACCAATTATAGGAGAGAGAGAGATGGGAGGTGGAGATATTTGAATGCTCTGATAGTGGAGAAGCGTGCTTTGTGCTATTCAGAACCGGGACAGCTTATGTTGAACGCATCTCTTAACAAACATCTACAGAAAGTCTTGCAAATTATACCCAAGGCTTTGCACGTCATAATACAGTGATATATATTTGAAAAAACATATCATATAGTTCTGTTTTTGAATGTTGCTTTGGTTATCTGGGAACCACAGTTTTTTGCAGTGTTAGTCTCCTGGTTACTTTCTCCTCCTGTGATCCTGTCCAAACAGTCCCGTTGTTAGGTGTGGCCTCCAGGTCCAGGTCAGATCCATGCTGCCCAGCAGACTTTTTAGAAACTACTTTTTAAGAATTACCTTAACAGCACTGAACATAACACAGCAATCCATATGTGAACAGCAGGGTAGCCAGAGAAAACCCACGTGGGATTGGAAAAGTTTTTCATTCCCAGACTGATTGACAGATCTCTACACACAAGTACTGACAGGATGACAGCTGGTCAAAAATTCTCTCTCACTGCATTTTGAATCTATAAGCTTTCCATTTGTACTGAAAAACAGTAGCCTCTATTGTGCAAAAAAGTTTTGATGATTTGATATACTCTTCTGTATTATCGACAGGAGAAGTTTATTTTCTCAGTATATACTAAAAAAATATATCTGTGAGGGAAAGAAGTTTGAAACTTCAAGGCCAAATTTTTACAATGAACCTTACACCATTCCCAAATGAGGAACCGGTAGCCTTATTTTTGAGTGTAAGTTTAAAATTTCCCAATTAATAGCATGACCAGCCATTGCTCACATACTGTGTGTTATATTATTACTAAAGAGTAGCCATTTGCAGCATTACAGGCAACCACCAACATCCATCCCACATGGGCCTGCACAAAAACCCCAGAATTAGGTAACCAGCTTTGAGACCACACCAATAAAGTGTAAAAATGGTGCTCCCGTTGTAAAAATAAATGTAATCCATTAACGTCAACACATCATCTGTGATGGGATAACATATTCACAACATTAAATCCTTCAATGGACCTTAACATTTCAAGACACACACCTGAAAAGGCCCTACATAAAATGGAAAGTCATAGGTTCTAAGCAATGTGAGTGTTAGGGGACTGAGAAAGGTTGGCATGGTGTGAGGGTGAAATGAACCCCTGGTATAAGGTATATTAATTAAGATATGTTATTAAATTCCTACCCTATTTACACCATGTAGGATATTAGCCTCTCATCATGGCATTCACAACAATTTAATAAAAGGGCAATAAGCTGTTATCATAGGCCTTTGCTGGTACAACAAATAAAATTATAAAATGCACAACAAATGAAGCAATGTTTTTAAAATAAAACTACACACATTTTATATAAAGTTATAATATTGCTGTCGATGATGATGATGTCATGACGATAGTACAGATGCACTCTCACTTTATCCTCTTGCTTTCTTCAGCATTTTCTATAGAGAGAATAAATACACACACACAACATTTTTAACTTTAAGACTGTTTCCCACTCAGAATGTGTTAAAAAAACAAACTTTGATAATAAGTATAAACAATTGTCAATGAATAACTGCTAATAATAATTGGAATATTGCTGATAATTAATAGTTGTTGGTTAACAATTTAATCATAATAATAAATACTGTCTTCACATGTTTAAACTTGGAGAAAATGTCAATTCATATAACATACATTCGAGCCTTTACAATCTTAATTCTGGATTTAGACCACTATAAAAAGGTAATGTTTGTTCAGTTAGTGCTTCTTGAGCAAGATGCCTCAAGTCAATATTTTTTTTTTTTATTAGACGCCAGATACAGTGTACAGCCTGGCCTTCGCGTCTTTTGTACAGCCGACTCACCACTGAGATGCTACGTCATATTTGATTCGCTTTAGAGTCAAACCCATCTAACAGTAGTTTATCTACACGTGTGAGTGTTTTAGAGAAGGATTTATGAGCAATCTATCGTTAAATGGTATTGGAGGAGGAAAATACAAAGGAGGATGGTGACATTGACGTTAGAAAGATCCACAACCGACCTTGGAGACTGCTCGGATATGATGTGCTCTGATCGTTGCAGATTTCTCTTCGAAAGCTTTGGCCTTCGCCTCCTCTGCGAGGCTATTCAAAAACAGCAGTGTTATCAGTTCAACCTGAGAGAAAGAGGACAAGTTAGTTAAGTTAGTTAACAAGTGGGGTTAACTAGGGTTAGCTAGCTTGTTGCAAACAATGAGATAGTATTCTGGGAAACTTTTAACTCTGATGTTACCTACCATTGCGTCTGTCGTCGACCTCATATTAACGCGAGTTTTCGTTTTGATTATAGATCTTAATTTCGTTTTGGGTGCCTTTTTCATCATTGTTACAAAGGTATGGTTTAATAGCACAATTTACGGCAGCTTTAAGGACAGCAGTTTGTTTACGTTTTTCAATCTCCCGCGTTACATACTTCCGGCGCATGTTATGACGTCAGATGTGTAATTGGAATGGATTATTTGAATTTGATAGATATTTTGTTTGAAAGATATTTGTAATCTTTAATAAATTAAATATAGGGCCTTCTGAACAGCAGTTTAATAATAGAATAGCTGGTCTACTCTGGCCAAAGTGTTCCGATATTTTCTGTTCAGTAATTTAAAAAAAATGATACATAAGTAGTCAATGAATGTGAGCCTTCATTTCTGTCTAGATGGTACTTATTTTATGAGGGGGAAAAAATAAGCCACCAATGCTGCTATACTGCCATGATAAAAGGGTACAATTTATCAGTGACTAACGTTACTGCTTCAACATATAACTGTTAACAGAATCCACCATCCACAGATTTATATTTAGTAACTTCTTTTACATAGTTGCGTTGTTCATGCTGCCACCTAGCGGCTCTGTTGGGCCGCTACAGTGTCAGACGCCGACCGGTCTGAAACCGGTCTGACTTTCCGCTACCGGGGCAACACACATCAATGGCGGCCTCCGTGAACAACACAGCTGCAATGAACAATATGCTGCAATTTATGAAACTTATCGGACAGCTCAAAGTAAGACGTCTGCCGAAACTCCGGCTATTTGCTCTCTATCGAAATAAGAAAACGATACACACCTTAAGGCCGATACTGTGGATCTGGATGGGTTTAACGTTTAAGCTGTATCCATGCAGGCAGACGGAGAGTAGATAGTCGACAGGTGTATTGTAGTTTCCCTCTCGGATTCTCTTAAAATATATTGCTAATAAAGGCAATGCGTGCACCCTACTACTGCAGTGCGAACAGCTGAGGCACAGAGCAGACTTGATTTTGGCCTAATTCCAGTCACCTAACTGGGAATCACGGAAGACCTATAACTTACATAGGTTTATATATGACTTCTTTGAACCCTCAATTGACTTGGTCACGATCACCTTCTTGGATATGTTTTCCATGAAAATGTACCCATACAGAGTGTAACACTCTCTTACTGGGTTGAACCCCACTGATGAGTATGGAGACAGAGTTTTTAAATTGATACTACTAGTAATGCCAACAAGTCAGGTTAACGTAAATGTGATGGGGATATCAACTCCCAGCATCTAGAGGATATTTTTTCCCACATGAAGATGAAATTATTCCCAGTTCTGAGTTGTCCTGCAATCTCTCTCTCTTTTTCTTTTATACCAGTGATGACTTATATGTTTGATTTGATTTTAACACCAGAGGGTGCCACGGACCGGGTGGGTGTACAGGAAGGTGAAACAACCAGAGAGTGTTTCGGACCACATGTACCGGATGGCCATGATGGCCCTGACCATCACAGACCCCACAGTGGACAAGGGCAGGTTAGTCTGCTTGGTCATTCACAGAGCCGGGGAGAAACATGGTTACAGTAATCAAAAAATGTCTGTCTGTCTGTCTGCCTGCCTGTCTCTTTGTTCACCTGTCTGTCTATCTATCTCCAGGTGTATAAAGCTTGCCCTGGTTCACGACATGGCAGAGTGCATTGTGGGAGATATCGCTCCCGCGGACAACGTCAGCAAAGCAGAGAAACACAGACGAGAGGAGGCAAGCGACTACTGGCATCACTCACATCACACACATAAACCAGAGCCTGTTATGCTATAGTGATGGTGAAACCCACTCAGGAGAGGAGGCGTGCTATCACTTTACAGTGAACGGATCAGGAAGGTATCGCCTTCCAGGCCAGATCCCTGCTGCAGTCAACCATGATGTGTCTCTTCTCCTCTCCTCTCAGGAAGCAATGAGACATCTTACAGGTCTTCTGCAGGAGGGACTCAAACAGGAGATTTATGGACTCTGGGAGGTACAGTTATATGTGTGTGTGTGTGTGTGTTATGGTTTCCCTTAATCTTTCTGGCTGCAACCAATGGCTATTAGTTATCTGATCTAAGTTGTGTGCATGTGTCCTGTGTGCTTACATTCTCTAGACCCGGAAATATAAACATCTGTGTATGGAAACAGCCAGTCAGCCATCTAATCTATCTCATGTATGTAATCTCCAGGAGTATGAAACCCAGAGCAGCCCAGAGTCCAGGTTGGTTAAACAGTTCGACCTTGTAGAGATGGTCCTGCAGGCTCATGAGTACGAACAGCTCGAGGGAACGCCTGGAAGACTGCAGGAGTTCTTCGACTCTACCGAAGGTTGGTCTCCAGCCGATCTCTTCGTCTCGAACTTTCCCGTATCACTTTCTCGTTTCTCTCTCTGTCTTCTTCACCGGATACAACCTTGTGAACCGCTCACTTTCGTCCTCAGGGGCGCCAGGAATTATCAGCTCTGAAAACAGCCTCAAAGGAAGCTGAACTTGACATGGGAAATTCAAAACCATACAGTGGACATCAGAAGTGTTCAAATTTTCTAGTTTATTATTTATTTATTATACACTTAGGCATAAAGGGGTTTGTTTCTAAATACATTATCAGAAATTAGTAGCCTATTGTATTAACTGTGGTTTTGCTGGTTACTGTATCCAAATGAAAGTGAAAAAAATTGATTTAATTGGTTTTCATTTCAGGCAACAAAAACTCAAAATTTTGAAAGGGTGTGTAGACTTTTGATATCCACTTTTCAGATCGTCAACAAGCAAAATGCAAAGAAAAATGAGCAATTCAACAGGTAAGCTGCCTTCACTTGCATTATTTTTATTCTTTTTCTTATTCTTATCAGGTCGCTTCCATCACCCAGATGTGCTCCAGCTTGTCAGCTCTCTGAATGAAGAGAGAAGAGATCACATGTCCAACGCTGACAGAGCAAAGCGTCCTGGGAAGTCACAGACCCCCAGCACGGAGTCAACAGAGCCACACACCCCCTCACACACTACCTGACTGTAACACGTGCACACACACACACTCCTGAGCAGAAGGAGCAGAGATACTGGACTGTAACACACATCACATGACCAGGATGATGTTCACTGGGACACCTGGATATTTTCCATGTCCATGCAGATATATTGTGGAGCCTGCTATATTGTTTTGTTATCCTTTCTGTTTTGACACCTGTCCATGTTCAGTGTTGATGCCATCTCTCTATGGTGCAGCCTTCAGGTTCACACTACTCCATGCACATTGCAATGATGGGTGACTTTTGAGATCGAGTACATCCTTGCACAATTTGATCATATTTTCCTGGATATTATTTCCTAAAAGGAGTAGGAATCTTATATGATATCAGAGTTATCAGAGATGGCACATAGTTTACATCTCTCTAAGATGTCTCTACAGAAAATACTTACTTTAATTTCACAACTTGCTTGCACAGCTGGAGGGAAAGAAAGTTTCTGGTTGACGTGAAAGCTATTTCTTTCAGCCAGCTTTGTCTCATTTCAAAGTAAACATGATATGATTTCAGTATGTTACATATAATTGCATAGTCTAGAATTTCAGTTGTGTGCTGATCCGTTCACTATGTGTGGTTGTTGTGTTATTTCTATTTGGTTTATCTTATTTCAGCAGGTTCAGTTTGGTTTGTCAAGCATCCACAATATTCACTATTCCTGTCTAATAATAGCAGTCTGTGAAATGTGTGATTTGGTTTGAAACAATCTTTAATATTGATATATCAGCCATAAATACAGTTATTAATAATGCTCTATAGTTTGAATAATACAGGAAAATACGTTACAAACAATGTTATTTTATTTGAATGCCACAGCTCCGTCTTCGGGTTTTATGAGCCCAGAGTTTTGGTAAAATCCTGAAGCTCGTCTTGGTTGTTGTTGTTTTTTTAAAGGTCTTTTAAAATAGTTATGGGATCAGTTCAGTTTCCACCCAATCAATAAAAAAATGTAAAAATAAATTGCAATTCATTTGCTCATTTATTTCATAATAGGTCAGACATGACAACCTTCTCATGCTATGAGGTCTTTCAAGTATTTGAATGTCAACTTCACGGATTGATTGAATTGGAAGTGAAATGAACCCAGGCATGTTTTCAATCCACAGCAAAGAAATATAAAAAAAACTAACACATAACGGACAAAATGAGAAAAGGAAACAGAAAATAGACTATTTAACTTCTGAAAGATTACTTTGATGTGTATGTTTTGCAGTGGCTAGAAAGACAATATTTCAAAAGAGGAAAAAAACAAGGGTGCATTTACACGAAAACAAAATCTAATTTTTAATCCTTTGTGGCACCAATCTTTTCATAACCATCTAAACTGTAAAAAAAAACAAAACAGAGGTTAGCTCTGCACCAATAAGAGTTCAAATCTTTCAAGCCTGTCTAACTGCAGCCCAAGTACCTAACCACTGTGCATCGGATTTCAGGGTCACATAACAGCTGGGGAGGCAAACTCGGTATACAGGACATTACACAGATTGGATTACAGGTATCTTGACATTACACTTATGTATTGGTTGTCATACAGTTATTTTATACATAGTGCATCAGCTACACAGCAACAGGAAAAAGGATTTTTGATCCTGTGACTCAGATCTCATCATTACAGTACGAGCTACACATGGAAAAGAGATAATGTTAAGGTTATCTGGGTCACATCGGGTTAAAATCTGATCTTTTGCTCCTGAGTCCAACCCTAGTTTGTTGAACAGCAGTTCAAAAGCCCCCCAGTTATACCACCCATCAGATTTTAAAATGACTAAGGTTTCTAAAATGAAAGCCCCGAGTCAAAAATGTGTTGGGAGTGAAGACGTTTGTAGAAATAGTGTGTGTAACTGTGGTATTTACTCTTAATCTCCAGTATCAGACATAACCATGGTCCCAAGCCACTGGCAGCATTTACACAGGAACAGAAAATGTGATTTTTAAAATGTTCTTTCAGTTTTATCTTTTCATGGTAGTCTAAACAAGAAAATCAGATTCCACGTGTTTCCCCCATTTTGTCAGCCATGAGAAAATCAAAACTGGATATATGGTGTTTTCATTGCTGTCTAAAGACTGGATTTTGTCACCTGTCCTGTAGTGTGAATGCAGTCATCAACAAAATCATCTGTGCTCGTGTAGATCTAAGCATGATCCAGCATTCAAGTAATAGTATAAAATATAACATTTCTCCTGTCTTCCCCTACAAACTCCCAATCCCACCAGCCCTAGTCTGATTGTCAAGAAGAAGACACTGGGTAGTGCAGTCCAACATCGATTTCTCAACAGCATATTTAGAAGTAGTATTAGTACTGAGGCTGGATTCTGCAGGTACAAAAGGTACTTTTGTGCCACAGACGATCTTCTCATGTTTGTCCAAACAAGGAGAA
>OOFE01000560.1:41457-68999 GCA_900323365.1 Monocentris japonica | reverse complement strand
TATCCCACCAACAGTTATATACACCGATCAGCCACAACATTAAAACCACTGACAGGAAGTGAATAACATCGATTATCTCGTTACCATGGCACCTGTCAAGGGGTGAGATATATTGGGAAGCAAGTGAACAGTCAGTTCTTGAAGTTGATGTGTTGGAAGCAGGAAAAATGGGCAAGCGTAAGGATCTGAGCGACTTTGACAAGGGCCAAATTGTGATGGCTAGACGACTGGGTCAGAGCATCTCCAAAACAGCAGGTCTTGTGGGGTGTTCCCGGTATGCAGTGGTTAGTACCTACCAAAAGAGGTCCAAGGAAGGACAACCGGTGAACCGGCCGACAAGGTCATGGGCGCCCAAGGCTCATTGATGCGCGTGGGGTACAAAGGCTAGCCCGTCTGGTCCGATCCCACAGAAGAGCTACTGTAGCACAAATTGCTGAAAAAGTTAATGCTGGCTATGATAGAAAGGTGTCAGAAGACACAGTGCATCACAGCTTGCTGCATATGGGGCTGTGTAGCTGCAGACTGGTCAGAGTGCCCATGCTGACCCCTATCCACCGCCGAAAGGTTTTAATGTTATGACTGATGGGTGTAATGCCCACAGTAAGCAATGTGGATGCCTGAGGAGACCTGCTAGATGGTGCTGTTGCACTATGATTTCACCATGAAAATCACCACTACCTTTTAAAAAGTCATGCTAAGCTCTAAGCTGAAATAAATAAGAATGTGATTAAAATCAGTCAAGTCTTTTTCACACGGCAGTTCCTGCAACTAAAACGAGCCGCCTCGCCTTTGAATTTTAATTCCATCCTCTGTGAAAGCTTGTCATTGTTCAAGGATGTGGACACTGGGCAGTGCTGAAATGTGTTTCAGAAAGATATCGTTTGTTTAGAGCAATTAAATCACCTATTAGCAAGTAAATACTACTTACTCATAAACAAATAAGGCAAGGATGAAAACTATTGGAAAATGTAAGCTGAAAAGGGACACCAGTCAAACAAATAGCAGCCTTTTGCCCTACAAGTATTTGTTACGTATTCAACCAATGCTATGAATTATTGATTATTAACACCGTCAGTCAGAGATGGGTGGGATTTAGCTGGTTTGGGAGGGGTGTGTGTGCACGTGTGTGTCCTAATGTCTAGTGTGTATGCGTGTGTGTGGTTGCGGCAGGTGCACTTGACAGCTAACGCTTGACATTTTTTAAAAAAAAAGCTAGACGGATGATGTGCCTGATGCTGATATATGTATGCATCTAAATAAACTGCAAACTGCCTGTAAAAAAAGTTCTCTCTCTTCAACATAGATGATGTGAGATTCTGCAAGTGCATGGTGGTAACTGCTCACTCTGACGAATGCTGTCTAAAGCCAAACAGATATGGTTCATATGAGCCCCGACAGGGGAAAAATGAGAGGAATATCTAAGAATATATATCTAAGAGGGAAAAAATGTTTCAGACATAGTGCCACTTTTGAGTTTCCTTAGTGCTCTACGGTTAGTGTGATTTGTTTTTTAATATTAAATGTATGAGGTATCTCTGCAGTAAGAGCCCACGATTAACCCTGAATCAGCTCATGTCTGCAAGGTGTTTAGAAAGACGCCACAACCCATGTTTCATCTATATTATTTTGCAGGGTTGGAGGCTGGGAGGTCTGATTCCATGTTCATCTCTGTTTTAATTCCAGTTTTGTATCTAGTGCAGGTCGCAGTGCTATAGATACTTTGTTATGATTTATTTATTTATTATCTATACTTGCTTATGATACTTATTTCACATTTGTCAAATTTCCATAGTAGTGGTGGCAATTTTTCATGCAGTAGTGGACCAGTCCTGCTGAATGAATATAGGGGGAACATTGCTGCAACCCTGTACCTTGCATTCCCAGCTCCCTCGTAGTCATTCTGTTCCCACTCTCTCCATCCTGCGTTGTTACATTTCCACCTTTTTTCTTAACCAAGGACAATATTGATATTTCATTGCATTGCCAACTCAGGGAGCTCACGGATTGAATTATGGACCGCAATGAGCTAAGCCTTCCTCTATAGTTAGACGCACGTTGAAATCAAGTACTTGGGTTGAGGGACAGAAAGGAGAAAGAATCGACTTCCCTTGGTAAATGCCACTTCTTCTTCCACCACTCTCTGGATGAGATAACATGTGTAGTGATGTTAGGTGCTTTAGTCATAAAGATGGAGTTACTCACACAGTAAAGATGAGTCAAAAAGACTACAAAATAAATATCATAGAACAAGATACTGTAAAGTCTTTGCTCAGAAGATTTACCAAAGTACCAAAAATTATGTTTGCTCTATGTGTAATAATCTTTCTTCTAAAATATAGATCAGCAATTGTTGGCTGTCTTTGTTGCCAAAGCTGATTAAATTGTTGTAGAATCACGACAACTGCTTCAAATATTCCAAGTTAGATCACGAGTCTTATAGACCCCTGAGATTCTCCGTCAAACGTATTGCAGCCTCTTTGCATTTGAGTAAATCTCAATGAGCTTTTAAGATTGTTTTCTAAATTAGTTTGGACTACGTGGGTGACCAATGAAATGCCAAAGAATTGAAGCTCTGAGCGAATTAAATCCCTTTGAACTCCCCTCTTCAACAGGGCATGGATATACAGATACATACAAGTGATTACTTCTTTTCTCCCTGGAGGTCAGTGAGATTCAATATAGAGGAAATCTTATCATAAAATAAACTATATGTGACAGAATGTGTAGTGGCACTAGTTATGACAAGTATATATATATATATGATTTGGTTCAACTTTGCTAAGACTGTGAATAACTCTGGAAGGCACTGTTAGAGTTTTACTTTAATTAATGATAAGTGCTATGTTTCTATTTGACCAGAAAAATAATCGTTATGACACTTGTCCAAAGAGCATCAAAAATGGAGCACCGTGAATCATTTCCAACTGATTCGTCTAGACAACTGTGTTGGCTTGGGCGAAAGCGACAGCATTTTAATTAATCATTCACATTGTGATGCTGCAGTGTAAATACTCTCGATAACAGAAACCCGAAGGGGGGAGAGAAGAGCATCCTGGCACATAAACAGAGTACAATTATGGCCCTTAGCAAGAGCACGTCATTAAGCTGTTTTAGTACCCTTTACTCACTGTGTACTAAACATCTGACTCAATGCATCAGCTATCAGAAGATTGCTCTTGCTGTGATCTTATATTTACACAAGTAATTAAAAGGCTGAATAGAACGATGAAGTGGATGGGGACAGGAATCAGTGAGACAAAAAGCTCCTCAGCTATTTGATGACAAATACGAGGGCAGTGACGTGAAAATGGATGAAAAATGAGATATAAATTGTTGTGTTGCATTTTTGCTCCTGCGAAATGAACAGTTCTGGAGTCACTGAATCAAACACGTCAACATGTCCTAAATGTACTCCTACACATTCTAAAGTACCCTGTCCATGATGGTTTGCCAGCTCGACAATACTCCACAGGGGTGTGATCTACTGAATGCCAGCATCCCACTGAGATAGCAGCCACAATGCAGTGCTTGTGGTACTGAGAGCCTGTGACTCATGATCCAAGATTCAATACTTCATTGCCATGTCAACAGAATTGATCTGAATTTTTCTTCAGTGCAGCTCAAGTTAAAAGCACAAAAACACGAGATATAATACCATACATACCCACCACTCACAGTCTCATACATACAGCGTACTGTATTCTTATAGATACCATGAGGACCTGTCCCTGGGCACAGTTATCCTCCCTACTGCTGACCCCATTGGCCTTGGTGGCCTTTTGGGGCTGGAGCTGCCCATCGCTTCCTGACAGATGGCCTAGTGTACCAGTCATCTCCAGGTCTATGGGGGGCACCAGCTGTATGTACAGGCTGGGTACATGCTGTGTACCCATAATGTAACTCTTGTTCTAGATTCAAGATATGCAATCTTAAATAAATAATGTGGAGTTTGACATCGCACCACTATATGAATACAAATTTCACATTGCCTAGGATACATAAGAGAACTTGTCAAAGGCCATAATGCTGTTTTGTCATCTGAATAGTTTACATAGTTGAGCAACGATCTAAGAAACCAAACCGGTGAAAATGCAGACCAACTTAATAATTTTCTGACATTTCTCCTTTGAACATGAGAAAAGGCTTTGTTCACGCAAACTTCAATCCATGGAGAGAGAGAGAGAGTTCCTTGCGTTCATAGCAAAACAAAACAAGTGTGTTTTTTCTGAGATATGAATTCATAACTGAAAACACTTGGTCCTCTTGAGGAATAATCCACCTTGCTTGAATAAACAATTGGATATAACCAACCCCTTCCTGAGAGCCAATGAAAATTCTTCCCGGGAGTCAACTGGAAATGATAGTGCCCACCAATATATTAATGATTAGGGGGCAACAGAGGCAATAGAGAGACAGAAGGTTAACAGCTATTGGCTAGTTACACTCCTGGGATCCAGAATGACCAATTACTGAGATTAATGGGGGTCTAATTAAACAGCCTCCCTCCTGAACATTGCAAGTAATGCTTTTTGTGTAATAAAACAGGAAATAGATATTACGTATTCCTTTTCTCATTTTATTACTCCTATGTTAGCCGTAACTGTGTATTGCAGCGTTGTGGGTGGGTCATCAAACGCCTCACGTAAGACATTATCATTATTTGCTTGCAGAGTGATGTGTGTGTGTGTGTGTGAGGGGGTTATTTGTGCTGTGCTCCCTCATCTATCATTCTCGAATGGCCACTGAAGCTCTATTAGTCCCCACTGTCCTGATTGATGTCGCACGCTACTGTGTTGGAAGGCCATGGTTGTCGCTCTGAACCGACAACACTCTTATTACTACACTTTTAAAGGACAGAATGGGGAATTATTATCCAAATGTTGTGAGGCTGATGGTGAGCTCAGACAGCAATGCTGTAAAGGTCTCAGATTATTCACTTTTCATGAATTTGTTTGTAAATGTACTATGTCTCAGGGTTAGAATAATGCACTTCAATGATTTCAAAAAGAAATAGCTTAGTTCCAGAGGGTATGTCAGTTCAGATGCTGCAAGCCTGTTTGATTGGAAGGATTTAAGAAGTTGTTTTGGGAATAGTGACAGTCAAGATCCGATGCACTTGTGATTTGATAGTTGGAGCTGATCTGAAGTGTAAAACTGGATGGATTTTTGAAAATGCAATAACTTGAAATCCAACCATTCAAACAGAATAAAATTTTCACAGTGCCTTCACTAAACATCCTTGATCATATAACTTTCTAAATATAGCAATATTTTATTTCTCATAATTGGTTTGAGATAAGATTTGGGGTGTTCTATTTCTGCCTGTGTAGTAACAGCATAATATGGTTAGAAAGACTAGAATCCCATTCATACATTCATATATATTTGTTTTATTATTATAAAATGAGAAATAAATCTGTCTATATTGTATAATATATATTTTTTGTTTAGATGTGCATGAAAACATCACTATTTCCCTTAATGCTTTGATCTTGCTGTATGTTATCCTAGATGTTTTCAGTCTCCTTGGTACAGTCTGTTTCAGCAAAATTGTAAATCTTGAAAAGTGAGAGTGCGATTTATGTTGTTACATTTCAATATGGCCTTTGAATTGTAGCCTGCATTCATTATTTGGAAGCAATAGTACCATGAGTACCAGGGCCAGCTGCCAAGACATCCATGCCGGAGGACAAGGAGGGAGATAGCCGGCTCTAGCTTGCTGATGAGTACACAGTCTCTTTGATTTTGCATCTGAAACAGAGATGTAAAGGTTGTAGACTGCCAGACTGTCAAAAAGAAGCTGAGCTGAATCAGTCTCAACACGTGATCCATTTTGTGCCAGTTGTGCCTTTGTTCATCTAGCTCTTTATTGTTGTTATCAAGGTCATACATGAGTCGGAAATAGAGCTGTTATTAGTATGCTGCATGCAAGTGTTTACTCTCTGTTTCTCAAGAGGTTTTTTGTGAAGGATTATCTGCCTAACTGACTGTGTTGATGATTATTTAGGTGATGTTTAAGTTTATTTGACCTAATGTGTGCAGTAAATATGGGAAAGGGGATGACATGCAACAGATTCAAAGCAACTTGATATGTGCATGGACCCAGTGAGCCACCCACACACTAACATTTCTGTTTTTATTGTCGTATTTGGCAGATGCTATGGGTTTTTTTTTTTTTTACCTGCAGCATGTGCGTAACATTGCCTCACTTACAATGACATGTGACGATGTATGCTGATTGCTTTTCTGCGTATTTTAGGATTGCAACGCAACACATTATTACAACCGTTTCCACACATTAACCTTTCCCGAGTTCTTTCCTTACTGTTGTGCTCATGTGCACTAGAACGAGATTAATACGCCTTTGCTCTCGTGTGATAAAATCTTGCCAATCTCCCTCCCCACCTACACCCCAGTCACCTTATTATTTTCGAAAGGTTGTACGGTCACTGAGCTTAGATTATTCCATTCCCGGCTCTACGTCTGACGCCACACATATCCCTTCCTCATTCAAATGTGTTTCGTCTCCAGGAATGGAATATGGAAACGTGTATTATCGTATGTGCGGATGATGTTTTACTGTATCGCATAACCATTTCATCAACTTCCCACTAGGGCTGTATGTGTGGATGTCCTTGGTTCGCCAGCCTTCTTTAAGCAGGTCCTTTGTGTCTAAATTGTGTTTTAGTCTTTTAAGTGATCCAGAGAGGAATCTAAACTGAATATGTTGTGGAGAATAAAGTGAAGATGATAGTACTATGAAATTCATTTATTTGTCATAACCCTGTCTGTTAACAAACGTTGCCTTTATGTATGATTTACCCACCCAAGAGGAGGTTGTCATGGTCATGGTCACTCTTATAATGTTCTAATTCATACAATGTTTCTTAAAGACATGAAAAAGGTTTTAAGTATTATGATAGCTCTACTGTTTTTACACTATTAATGTTGATATTTTTGTTGTGAAAGTGGTTTTGAATTTTTAACTTGCATTCAAAGGGCTTAAAAAAGACTTGAACTTCCTGGAACCTGCAAGAGCTCCATATACTCTGGGACTTCATGTCAAGATGTAACTACAATAAACATAAATAATTGACACCAATCAACTCTTATCAAATATTAATAGAAATTTATTAGCCGGATTTGTTGTTTGTGCTCGACAAACATCGGACCTCTAGAATAAACCATTATTAGTTGTGAATAATGCACAAATGATGTTTTATACATGACACCATCTATTATTGATTCATTTTGGTGCTTTTCTACACGATGGAAAAAATCCTTGCTCTCCAAAGATGCACTCATTACTTACTATTATCACATTTCACTAATCAGAGCTGCTTGAATCTGCCTTGCTGCATTAATCACAGAATAGAATAGAATTTATATCAGCACGTTTGATACAAATTTCACATCATCATAATACTTCTGTTGTGGGATCTGTTTGATATTTCAGGGTGAAATGACTTGCAAATCAGAGTAATGTCTGACCTTCAGCTCTACTGAAAGCCCAGAGAATGTTTTCCAATCATCATATGCCTTAGGTATCCATCCCCTCTGGCAATGTTGTGCGCACAAATGTGAGAAATAGCCTCGAGCTAATTGGCTATTAGCAGTTCTTTTCCATCCATGACTGGAGCAACCTAGCTGTCAATATGTGACTACATTTCTACTCTACTGTATGCTCACATAAATAAGCACTGTGGGCTCACTTGAGTTAAAAATCTAGCCTGACCAAATGCACCTACATAGCCGGACTCCTTTTCAATTAGCATGGAGGAGACACTGAAATGGCATCTGCCATGGCCGCACAGCATGTTTTTATCAGTGTCAGATCTAAGGTGTGACGGCAGGAAGAAAAGGAGGAGGAACTGAAGATGTCTCTGACGTCACTCTGGGGAGATCATTTGGTTCAGCAGACATGCTCAGTTTCTCTCCTTGAGCTTCTCAACAGAGCAGCCATTTCATATTTCCACTAAGCACACTGTTATTTTCAGAGGGAGGCTGTGAAAGAGTCAACATGTTCACAATCCATCTTAACTGTAGTGCACTAGTCTACACTGTAGGGTCTCAGAGTGGCAACTTGGGAGAGAAAAAAGTGGAAATGTCCAAATGATACCTTCAGTCAGAAAAATGATTTGAGGACATCTGCCACCATGACAACAGTGGTACTTTTATCACTTCTACTCGTTAGTTACCGACTATTTGTCCTGCTCTCTCATGAGGTGAGGACACCTTGTACACATAAATTACTGGTGTGTGCGTGTATATGTGTGTATGTTAGGAAGAGAGGGCGCATGTATCTCACCGCGTGTGTACTCATTCAATAGTGGGTGCCTTTGCGTGTCTCTATCTGCCTATCTGACCTGGGTAGTGGCTATTAAAAATCATGCATGCTGTGCAGATGCCCTTTCCATCATGGCAGGATCTGCTCCTAATGTCACCTTTGTCACTGTGACTGACAGCATCAGGGGGGTCACCTGCTCCCCAACAGAGGACCACCTGTCAGAGCCAGCACACTCACGACTGATGATGTTTAAGATCAACTGAGGGGCACAGACTTTACTTCAAGGATGTACGCTTCATAAACTCAAGGGTGGAGCATTCATTAGCCCTATTAGGACTTAATCATTGACCTGAATATAGCGATTTCTGCTGGAATCATCATTCATCTAATGTCCTGGTGTCCGACCTTACCTCTGGGGTACTACTAGTTTCTTTTTTTTCTTGCAGATGGCCCAAATCTACTTTTTCAACATGATTCAGTTTGCTCTTGGTCAACGTCCCATTTCCCCAAGTGCAGTGCCACTATTTCTACAAAATTCATATATGCCATATTCCTACACATGTGATGTCACTTTTGAGGTATTTCCTGGGGACAGGTGGTCCCCTGCTACCATAGGATGGTCACTGAAGCAGCAAACTGAAAAAGGAGGAGTAGCAGATTTGTAGTGCATCACCTTTAATAAGCCTTGTTTGCACAGACAGAAAAGTGAGCGTGTTCATTTCACACTCAAAGTTACAAGTGTCAGCTGTACCTACTTCATACTTAACCCCAAATGGGAAAAGAGACAGATCTGTTTTCTTCATTGGCCTTAAATGGATGGGGCAGATCACAGAACATAATGTCAACATGCTTAGCTCTGAAAGCACTGTGTGTGCACTTGAATTGTGCAATCATCAGAACCAGTGAGGAATTGATATTGAAACATGCTGGTGAAAATCACCCTGTGGTCTAAGTGAAACAACCTAAGTGTTTAATTGAATAGTAGGTCTGGGTATTTCTTAGAAAAAAGCAAAATGGTTAATCACAGTACGCACATTTCCCTAAACCTTCAAAGGGTATGAGTGTTATTGTTGATATTCTCTTTCCCATGTTATCAGTCTCACAATGGAAGTAGTGTTGTTGACAGAGTCACACAGGTTCCAGACACCATTATGTGCAAGATGGAAATAGCCAGCTGCTACAGTACTCCTGAGTCACCATGGGACACTAAAAGTAAATGACCAAGTTTCCCTGCAGTGACCATCAGGCAGTCCTAGCCAGCAGCCTGAAAAATCCTCACTTAAACAAGAATAGGAGGACTCACTTGGAGTTGGGAATCTGCAGGTACACTGTGAACTGTAGCAAGGGAGAGAAGTCTGTGCCGCTGAGACAAAAGTGGGTCACGCAAGAACATCTTAAGGGACTACTGTGAAATTCTAAAAAGTAATTTCTTGGGAATTGAATTTCTAATGACATTAAATGAAAACAGAGCTGTTACAGTTTCCATTCCTGCCTGAGCACCACTTCCTACAGCCCCACTGAGACGCTGAGACGACAAGGGAGGGTAGTAAAGGCAGTGCTTATGGAAATGAATGGCACCATGTGAAAATCACATTTCATTGTGCTTTATTAAACTTTATGGCTGCTTGATGAAGCACTGGCATTAGTTTACAGTACTGGGGTATGGAGGCTTTTGTTCTCCATTTCTATATATAGTAAACATACAAGTGGGCAAGTTGACAAAAAACATTTTTATATCAAATCAAATTACATTTTATTTGTATAGCCCTTAATCACCATTACAGTCTCAAAGGGCTTCACAGTGCCCAAAGTGTGAAAACAATAAATGGTTAATGCACGACATCCCCCAGCCTTGGACCCTCAACAGAGGACAAGGAAAAACTCCCACAAAACATTTTAGTAAAAAATGGAAGAAACCCTGGGAGGGGCTACTCAGAGAGGGATCCCCCTACCAGGATGGTCGGGCGTGCAATAGATGCCGAGTTTGGACAAGCAGCGTATATACACAGTGCATAAAAGTTTAGTTTATATGCATTTATATGTTACAGGAAGTGGAAACGTTACTTATTATGAACATGTAAGATGCCCAGCCCTACCTCTTGTCTTGTACAGTAGAGCAATGAGCAGCTTGGGCAGTTGGGCACACTGTTAACTATTATTGATTAAGCGTGCAGCAGTTACTTCCCAGTTATTCCCAGCTAGAGATCTGAACGGCATCCTACCAATCATAAGCTTCCAAACCTTCAGGCTACCTCTGCCTATAAGGGATTAGTTCGGTTGTGTTCAGGTTACTGTAAACATTGGAAGGGAGTGTCTGGTGCACTTACTGGTCTTGAAGTATGGGAGGTGTTTATCAGCCTCTCATTTGACAAATAAGCCTTCACTATTCAAGGAGCAAACATCTAGGAGGAGGTGTCCACCACTGCCTCCTACTTCTTCCTCGAGTAAGCCAGAGAAAGGCTGTCTCAGAGGTCCATCTGGAGGTGCTAATGATGATCAGTGTGCTGGTAGTGGACGAGTATAGATTATTGGCTTTTCTCCATATCCATTATCTTGTCTAGACTTTTGTCAATCTTCTTGTCTTCCTTTTGTCCCCCGTTCAACAGTCGCTCTCCCTCTTCATCACATTATTTCAGTGTCTTTCATATTTATCGCAGCTGCTGCCCTGTATCTAAGTTACATAATCATGTCAAATGCTCTTGACTGGCAAGAAAACAAACAAATGAATAAAAAATGGATTATCTCTGACTCATTCCCTCATTCGTGAACACTTGAAGAATTTTCTAATTTGTTTGATTATCTTTGAAGTGACAGTCATGCATAGTAATCCTGATTCATGGTAATGTGCTGCTCCTCTTCCTCTTCCCTCAAATTGAAGCTGAAGATATTGGCATCTAGTGGTTTTGACAACTGAGGGTCTAAAATTTTAAACGCAAATGGACCACCATGATCTGTTGCTCATTTTGAGAACATAAATACTGTGTCATAGATGCTGCTCATTGGCCTAGTTAACAACAGAGGGGTGTATTCCAGATGTGAGCTGGCATCTGGACGGTGGCCGCTTTCAAATTTATGGGGAGCACCCCCATGTGAGTTGGGGAAGCTACTTTGAAAGTATGGTGTTACAAGCTACCACTTACCTCACATTGGAAGATGAACTACAGCAAAGCATAATAATAATGTTCATTGTGTTTATAATGCCAGAAATTAGAGTCTGGACATAAATGCAGACAAAATAACCCTCTGGTTCTCACTCAGACACCTCTCTGCCAGTGACTTCAGTCTTTACCTAAACCTAAACCAAGTCAATTTCGGTTCTTCAAAGAATGAAGTGTCAGGAATCCACTTCCTCCCAGTCCCTCTCATTTCTCTGAGGAAATGCATATAGGGCTAATACAGTTCTGGCCAACATTATTGGCACCTTGCATTTTGTGCAGATAATGTACAATATCTTCTTAAATAATTGGAAATTGAAACAACATTTGGTCTTCACACATTCATGTGTTTTATTTAACAGCTCATGATCAAACAATAAGAATACAAATGT
Source organism: Monocentris japonica (assembly GCA_900323365.1). Taxonomy (NCBI): domain Eukaryota; kingdom Metazoa; phylum Chordata; class Actinopteri; order Trachichthyiformes; family Monocentridae; genus Monocentris; species Monocentris japonica. Next base: position 57,165 of record OOFE01000560.1, on the reverse strand, counting down.
TCATGGCTTCAAAAGAGAAAACCATGGCTATGATGATGCTTCCAAACATTTCTTGGAACCATCAATAAGCTTCCTGGAGCTTTCTGCTGGCAGTTTCTCCCACTCTTCAATTGAAAACCTGCTTCAGTTTTTCAATGTTTGAAGGATTCCTTTGACCAACTGCACATTTCAGGTCTCTCCATAGGTTCTCAATGGGATTGAGATCAGGACTCGCTAGCCACTCCAGAACAGTCCAACATTTTCTCATGATCCATTCCTGGGTGCTTTTGGATGTGTGTTTTGGGTCAATGTCCTGCTGGAGGACCCATGACCTTTGATTGACACTCTGTGTCAGGCACAACTTTGGGCTGTCACTCTAGAACGCATTCACCAATGGAGATGTAGCCCTCTAAAGCCCGCCTACATGAGAGGATTGGGACAGAATTGTAAATGGAAAAGCTGGCAGTGAAGGCAACGTCGTGGCTGACGTAAACAACACAGAATTGTAATCAAGGGATACCGATGTGAATCCATCATTAGCAATCGATATGAACTCACTCAGACGTCTTAGAGCTTAAGTTTTGCTCTTGAGATCACTCTTTTTTGCAATAAACTAAATGTTGCTGTCAATTTGAAATCTTTTGTTTGATATTGTCAATCCTTTGTTTGATACATTTTGACGCTAATCTGATTCCATACATTATCCCCAGAATAGTATCAGTCAAAAGGTTTGCTTCTCTTGCTCTGTCCCTGACAGTTGTGCCTCTGTTGAGAGAGAATGTTGCAGGCTTGTCAAGGTTTGCTCATTTCTGCAGTGTGAAGTATTATGTTTGGCTGCAGAAGAAGACAGCATGGGCTAGAACAAGTCATATGGGTAATGGCAGAGAACTCCCCAGATTCATTGGTAGTCTAGCTGTGTAAAGACTGTGGCGCTCCAGTCTAAGCCACCCGATGGCTTCTCTGAGAGGTGAACTACACCTGATATGATGGCTACAGAGCGGTGTGCACTCCTGCCTGGCAATGTAGAGATAATGATTGCTTCTGATGGCTTTTATAAAGAAATAAAACTTCACTTTTACAGAGCCATAGACAATTCTTGGCCCCAACCTTTCACTATTGTTTTCTAAGGTATTTTGCACCAGCATTATAATTCTTTTGTACTCCTCAGTGCTGATTGTCCAGCTAATGGTGTCAATTCTACCTACAGGGAAAGGGCACTCTCAGGTGGTGCACTATTGATCAACTGAAGGATGCACATATTCTATCTTTGTCAGCTGAAGAAGGTGTTCCTAAGAAGACGAAAAGGTGCTCTGGAATACATACAACTTTTTATTGGACAAAGATGTAGCATTTCACCTCTAGAAAACACCCAGTTATGTTGACAGTAAGGTTTACTGTGGTTTAATCCCTGTTTGCATTTTTGTAGCCAGAGACTCATGAACATTTGTCCTCTAAAAGTGGAAATACTGTATCAAATTTGTCAACTCAGTGCTGGAATATGAAAAGTACATTTTAAGCTTTGCGGGACCAGATGTACAAATGGTGTGTATGCACCACTTGGGATTGTTCGGATGTGTGTTCCTGTCCGCATAACCTATAACGTGTAGATATTATTTATGGCAACACTAAATAATAACATAATGCGATAAATGTAGATTTTATACTGCCTTATGCTGTTACTGAAATAAAGACCCTTATGTTTTTGGTCATTCTAACATATTCAATCAAAGTGTCATAATAATATTTAGGGATGGAAATAATGTGATGTAGTACTTATGGCTGCAGTGGATTTATCTACTTCTTGTCATGTTTTGTTCTGCTTGTATATTGAAAATAGATATCAGTCACTATGGGATTAAAGTGAATAAGAGAATGATTTATATGCCTGGCCTGTTGCCTTATAAACCTGACTGTCATATAACCAATATGTATTTGAGGGGTTATTTAATTTCCGAGACTTTGCAATGCTCCTTCGCTGTACTGTCCCTTTACACATCTCATTCCTCAAACTTTCTGCTGAGAGGAGTAGAAAATGTAACATTTATGATAGTTACTTTACCTCAGTAAATTCAGACCTACTATTTGTTATTTTCTTACTTTTTGTGACTTTCTCTCATCTATTTTTATCAAGAATTGAATGTTAAATGCAAAAGGGGACAACATCAGACGTTTCAATAATAATTTTGGCTAATTGTGGTAGATAGGGGGGTGTGGGCATGAAATTCGTTCATGTGCCACATTGTGATTTGCTCTAAGAAACATGGATATGCCGTGGTTTACAGATTTGTACACATATTTCTACCTTTTTATGTTTGCAGATATTATGTGGGGACTCTAAACTAAGATTTATACATCTGGCCCCAAGATCTATTGTATTCTTGCTTGAGTGCAAACATTTACATGCTCCTGTGCAGATGTAGTCATCGGTGAAGCTGCCTGGGGGATGTCTGTATTTACCATCCCTGTGATATTCATCTTTAATCAGCTGGGCCACAGATGGATCAGCGTGCTACATGTAGAGCTGTGTCAGACATTAACATGCTCCACGTTTGCTGGAGGAGAGGAGATGTGGGGGAGAGAGGATAAGGTCAGCAGTTTAATATTATCACTAGCCACAGGAGAGGGACCAGGATTTGGTGGAAGCAGGCAGGGAGGTAGTCACCATGCTTAAACAGCTCCATAAATGCCAATCAATGAGGAATAACCAGAGGCCCCTGAGAGCCACAGCAGTTTCCTGCAGGCACCACTCTAACAATAACTGGGACGAGGGTCAGGACACATGATAAGCATCTCACTTCTCACTCACCTCCTTACCTCCATGCCAAGTGATACCACACAGAAACAGCAGAGTTGGTGCTGTAATGTGTAATCCAGTAGTGATAATATCAACTGTAAAGGTGTCAACCCTCATGTGTGACAGTTCATAAATAGGTATAGGTGGTATTATCATGGGGTTTCTTTCTCGCTGACCTCTAAATGCAATAGAAACCAGGTGGTAACAACTGGAGTCTAGGAGCATGGAAGCCGAGCTGATATACATTCAAGCATCATTGTTCAGACTGGGTCATGTTTGTTTTTCGATCAACTGAAACAGACTTTCCATCTTCTCTGAAAGCCACGTTCACATTCCCATCACAGAGCAGAAGTCACAGTCTATTCCCAAAGTCTGCATCACATTCTGTAGATCCCTCTAATAAGCACAGGTCAAATAGCCCCCATAAATCATAAAACACAGCACTTTTCCTCTGGTTTCACTGCAGCCCTGCTGTAATGGAACAAGGGGCCAAGATAAATTGTTATTACTGCTCCTATAGCAGGCAACACTGGTGAAAAAAAATCAATTGTATAATCACTCGTGGAGGAGAGGAGGAAAGGGCGACATTGAAGTGTTCCTCCATTTCAGGTTATTCCTCTCATGGAGGAGGCTTACTGCTGCTCACACCCCGGGTAAGGGCCAAAACAGAGTGCACTGAGAAAAATGATTCATACTCAACAGCTCTCGTCCCGTTGGAGCACCAGCAGAAAAAAGCAGGTATGCACCTCTTAGTCGCTGGCATTTACAGTTCATTTGTTTTCACAGGAAGTCGTTTTCATTAGGAAAACCAATTTCCACCAAAGTCCTCAACCTGAATAATAAACACAAACTCTTGTGGGGTGGGCAAAAACAACATTCAGCCCAACTCTTCCTAGCAGTGCTCCAGAAATGTTTTGTGTTGTTCTCTCTGTGTTTGGGCTCCAGGTAAGGGGTGTCACACTTTGCAGAACTTGTCGTAATCACTAGCCTTGGGAAAATCCTGGTAGAGAGCTAATCACATTTCTCTTGCTCTTCTTTGGGGTGTTTTTGTTTCTGTGTTGCAACTGCCTCTCAAACAAACCTCCACTGTTTGAAACAGCAACTTTTTATCAAAGCCTCTCACAATTTCATTTGAAGTTGCATCCAATAAATGATTCAAAGATGTCTAATCAATGGACAGCAGCAATATTTTCAACAAACAAACTTTTCACTTTCTTTCCCAGAAAACAAACTGTGTTTGACTTTAACAGGGCTCCCTTCACTTTATGCTATAGTATGCCCTTGAACACTTCTTGTGAATCAACTATGTTTCCCTAACTGAAAGCTCACAGAATGTGGCTTTAACTTAACATTATGGACCAGATAGTGTATTATTCAGCTTGCATTGCAGCTGTTTTCTCACTGTGCCTCGTAATAAAAAAAGCAATTTACAGTATATGAATGCACCTGGAACCATTTCCTCCACATACGAGACTGGATGTGACTAGATGTGTTTATTTGGTCATAAAGGGCTGTTATCCACTGCCCCATATTTTTATGATCATATGGAGGTGCTGTTGCAACTCTTGATGGTGTGTGAATTACCACTTAATAAAAAAAATCTCAGTAGAAATTCATAATGAAAATGTGATGTGTGAGTGCATGTTTGGCTTACTTTTTTCTTGGCTTTGCAGTGAGATGTTACATAAAATATCATCAAAAGTCAAACAAACAAGTGGGTTTGATTTTTGTTTTGAGTCCATTTAAAAAAAAAAAGTGACAGTAAGAGCAGTGACACATAAATGATTGTACACTGTTCAATATGCAGTCACATATATATATCATCGTGACATGTCACCGGGCAGCAGCCGCTTTTCATCAGACTACTGTTGCTGTTAATTGTTGCTCTATCGTGCAGATGTATGAAAGTACATTTTGAGATTCGTGTCCATCTCTCCTGGTATGTTCCCGGAGCTCCATCACTATTCGCTGCACTTAAGGTAGCCACTTGTGTAGAATATAAATTATTTAGAAAAGTGTGTCGGGTGCACACTTAATGGTAAAGAAGGAATTGACGTAAAAGTAGGCCAACATTTTGATTACTCCTGATCAAATCCTGATAGCTCATCTTTAACATTCACAGCAGCACTTTGTCCACCCCCTGGGGCGACTAGATCAAATTCTCAATTAGGCTTGTTGTATGTGCGCCATCGACCTTGAGAGGGGCTCTTTTTTAAACTGTGGTTCCTGGTTTGAATGTTAAGCCTTGCAAGTCACTTGAGGATAAATAGTTTGTGATGCTCATACAGAAATTTAGAAATGCATGCCGATGCATCACATCTAGAGTACGCAGTGGCAGATTTCATTGGCACCATGCTACATAGAATTTCAACAATGGTGTTGCACATATTATTGGTGAGCTTGCTTCAGTTTATATTCTTGTTATAAATATTACTGGTTAAAGCCATGTTGAGTTACTCCCAATAGCCCTTTTTTGTTGATGACAGAAATGAATTATGCCATAAACTTTTTCACACAGAAGGCACACCCATGCTCACACTCACACACACACACACAAACACACTAGCACACAGCTGATTCATGGCTCCTAATTGGCCTTGAATGGAAGCACTGTGTGTTAATAAAAATCAATGGCTCGTATCTTTTTAGGGGTGTTGAACCTTGGGAGGAAGTGATTAAATTGGTTATTAAACAGGTAAGATGCTGAAACACTGGGGTGATAAATTCCTCAGGGAGCACCTTTCACTGAGGCTCCCTCTGAAAAGATGAATGTAATTGTACCAATTTCCACCCCAAGCTTGTCTCTCTCTTCCTAATTCACTGTCAGTCCCCAGTGCAGATCAAGTGGACTCAAACAAAACAAAACCTGTGACAAATGCACTGGTTTAGATCTGGTGAGGGAAAAACGAAAATTGAAGGCATCGCGGCTGGCGTGCTTAGAAATGAATTCAACTCAAGCAATTAGCTGGTGCAGTGAAACAGTAATTACAGAAAATGATCAAGGGATTTAGTGTAGAAAACAAAATGTTTACTGACATTGCTGATGTCTTAGTGCATCATACTAACCAGGCTTAGTAGCATTCATTCCTGCTTTTCAGAATATCAAGCAATGTTGTGTTGGAGATGTCAATCAGTATCATTCCCACAAACATAGATTTATTCATTTGGTCAGAAAGATATCTGGGCCTGCATCCAAGTAGAAACTTTACTTTCAAAAGCCCTATTGGTGAGTTGTATGTGTTTTACAATGTTTTACCTGTTATTACCAGGTACTAGGAAATCATTACTAGTACTAGTACTATTTAAAAGACCTTATGCAGTAACTATGCTATACATATAGTAGTATTGATAAATTACTTTTCCAGTTCACAAAAATTATGCAATAGATACTATTCAGTTGTTACTAGTATATATTGAGATTATTTTCTAGACAATTTACTCTTTGTACTAATTGTAAATGTGTGATAACATTTCATAACACAAGTAATATCTTCATTCTCAAATATGACAATAGGTTTTTGGATATTCAAGCTTGAGCTAATGTCATTTGTAAAGGAGAAATGGAGAGCCAATAAATGTGCTGTATGTTGAAACACTGAGGAGCCATGTTGTAGGAGCCATTATGTGAGCCACAGTTTCTTACAGCACTGAATCCAACCAACACCAAACCCAGCCGTTCTGTGTTCTGACTGTGGCATAGTGCACGTCATAACCTGGGCTCAATAGCCATCAGAGGACTTGTTGCTAAAGCAGGGGAAGATTTTATAAGAGTTACTACTAGGCCTATTTCATAATAGTTGCTAGTGAATAGAATAAATATTAGCTCTGCCATTGTCACAATGAAGTCCCAAATATCAAGTTACATTTGAAAAGTAACACTGTCAGATACTTTAGGGTTAGGGTTAGTGAGTTAAGTGAGTTAACCCTAACCCAGTTAATAAGTTAAAAGAAACTTTTATCAAACACCAGTCCTAACACCTAACACCTATCTATATGGGATTACATCCTAGACAGAAAAATTGCAGTTATGATAACAGCTAGCTGAGTGGATTGGGATGTTGTCATACAATCAGACTTCCTTGAATGCCACCCACCTCTGCAGCATCCAGAAGTTATAGTACTTCTAGGTCTTCAAGCCTTGTTCTATGAGAAGGAAAGCGGTAAGGGTGTAATTTATGTTCTCAACTGTGTGATTTTCTCATGGTAATGTCTGTGTTTTCTCATCATGCTCAGACTGGTTCGTCTTGAGAAAGCCCACCCAGTGTGCTAGGAAGAAGATTCATTTTCCAAGATAGCTGTCTCATAAAAAAGAAGCTTAGATGTGTAATGAAGGGGAAATCCCAATCACCCAGTGACATAAACAGTAAGTAATATTGCTTTGTCAGCTGAAGCACACACAGCTCAGTGCCTAGTCAAATGGTAGCACCATTTTCAATAGTAGCACCATTTACTCTAGTTCAGACTTCGATTACTTTTTTCCCTTCACTCTCCTCTCCTGTTTTAAGAGAGATAGTTCTAATGGAATCAGATAGCTCCTCCACACATTCTCCATCTCTAATGCTCTTTTTAGAGTAGTTTTGTTTTCTCATTCACTAGCGCACCGTGGAATGGCCTACTGGAATTGTATAATTGCTTCACAGCAATCTGAATATTTCTTAGGTGAGTGAAACAAAGCGGAACCAAATGGATGTCTTTTTTGTGTTAATAGAGTGACTCTGTGTTTCTCTGCAGCCCAGTCTTATAAGATTAATGATGAGGGCCAAGCCCCCCTTAAGGCTCATTCATTACCACAGGCTCATCTCCCTACAGCCAAATATAATGTCATGAATCACCATTTCCTCATGCCATGTAGTCGCAGAGAGATCTCTGGAACATTTTATCGTAGTGCTTTCCTACTCAAAAAAAGTTATGAAACAGACAAGGGTGGTCGATGGCAAAATGTGTATTACCTGTTGGTGACAATTTAAGTTCTGCATAAGCCTATGCCATGTGTAGCATGTGGCATGTGTCTTTTACACAAATACTTTCTCCCAAGAAATGATTGTCTGTTATTATTCTGCCAAATAAGGAGCAAGACCTATTGCAGGTCAGGGGGGTGCATCCTCTGTTGGCATGTAGGTTATGTCCTTGAGCCAAACATGACCTTGGTTGTAATGAGCTGTTTGATGACTTCTATGGTGCTGTTGGATGGCATTAGCTGTGGATTACATTGAGGTTGTGGGACGCAGCCTGTACCTCAGAGGGAATCAAATCTGGTTTTCATATTGTATATTTACATTATTTTCTCGATCCAAATGGAATGATGGATTTCAGCAGCCGTGCCATATGCAAAGCCTTTCAGTCAATTGTAAGAGCATAAAGGGTGGCAGTGGGAGTGTGTTAGGGCAAAGTGAAGAACATCAAGCATGTAATTGTTTGGCCGTAATGGCAGAGATAGAGCTAGGCTTCAGTAATAATAGATTGCTGCTCTCAACAACAGACAAAGGACTTATGTAATGGAATTCAATCATTAGGTACGTATGTGTTGCATTGAAAGTGAGGGGGTGGCCATTTGCTTGTTTACAGCTTGATCACATAAATCAGCCCTCCAATAGTGTAGATGTGCTTTCAAAAGAACTTCTAGTCTTTGAGGCCACTGCATTGTGTTTTGAAGTGATCATAGGTTCCAGGATCAAATAGAAGGGCAAAGTATTGATCCAAGTGCCATCAAAATTGCAACCTATATGGCAGCCAAACTGCTTGCAAACTTTGCTGGAAGCGAGATGTGTTGGTGTGATATATTTCTATACATAAGAGAGTGTTGTGATTGAATCAGGACTGTAGTCCAGTTGGCAACAATGATATTGTTACTTTTCAGTATTACCTGGCTGCATCAGTTGGATAAAGGGTGTGAGTGGAAGATGTGATAGTTCTTCAGAGGTCAAAGCAGAACTATTGCCCTCTCAGTAGGTTCTCTCTCTCCTCCACTCATCCGCCACAACATCCACCTCTCATCAGCAGTCCAACAGCTAAGGGTTTTCAGGAAGTGCAAGGGATTGTGAATCATACTCCTGTCCAACTGCTGCCCTGTTTCACTATTTTCATTCCACTTTCCCTCACCATCCAGTGTAAACCTCAATGCTTGGGAATGCTCTTGTGCATCAGTCAAAATCGCAAATGGTCGTCTAAAGAGCTGAGATGGTGGAGTGAAAAATAGCTGGCCAGCTTCCAAGCACATTAGTTTCTGTAACAACATCCTCTTTATCAGCACATTTCCCCTCCTTATCATGCTCAATTTATTATGCTCTCGTTTTTTCAGTTGCATTTTTCATTCTTGATATTGGACGAAACGTTGAATTAGAGGTTATCCTCAACAGCCCACAAAATTCCTGCGTTTTTTCACAACAGTAGATTGTATCCACTGGGAATGCTGCTGTTATACCCAGTGGTGAGTGCATACTGTTATTGTTAATACTGGAGGTAGGCTATTATGACTATGTTTTTTCTGATACATTGTACCTCCGTGCTGTTAGATCACTCTTAAATGCTGTCTTTAGAGAGTAGCTCAGTCTATTTGAACACAGGGAGATACACAACATGCAGGACACAAAACCTCAGCGCCTTCCCTGGATCAATCTAGACAGAAAAATGTAGGTTCTGGTGCTGGTGGTTTAATTTTTAGTCAGCCGCAGAACATTTTCATAATCAATATGTTTGCAAAAGTTGCCGTTTGTGCTTCTCAAAGAATGTAAGATATGGAGGTGTGTGTTGTGGTTGTAGTTATGTGTATTTTGTACAGCAGGCATTGTTGTGTGATATCACTAACCGGAGAACTGGGTGTTTGAGCCATCCATCACTATGTGGACTTGTTAAGGCATATCAGGAATCACAGTATGACCAATCACACGTGGCAGGAATATTATAGCAAAATCTCTCTCTTTCTCTCTCACTCTATCTCTTTCTCATCTCTCTCTAGTTGTGTGTTTTTGTCTGACGTAGAGGCAACGGTTTCCACAGATTATTCACTCTTACTAAAACAACGACTTCTCAAACCTCTCTGTATTGATTCATAAAAAAATGTGTCTGTCCTGTCCTGAGCCAACCTGCATTTTAACCAAAAAACACTTTACCTGAACTGCAACGGCTCCACTGTAGCTGACAAAAAGCACCCATCTTTAAAGACAAATGCCAGGTGTAAGGTTGAGGATGAATAGGAGAGATATGAGTAAGGCTGGTCTGCATTTACTCTGTATGAGAATTTGTGTTCAAGGACCTTGACTGCTCAGAAGAGCACAGGCCGAATATAGAGAGGATAATAGAGAGGCCTCTGTAGCAATTTGTACCATTCATGCTACATTACACAAACAGCCGTTGAGCCAAAGCACTCTGAAGAGACCTATTTTTATTCAATTGTGCCCACTGTACTGAAGAACCCTCAAAATTTCCCCCATCAAAGGTCTTGGTGAATTTTTTCTGTCAACTTTATAGATGCTGGTCTCATGAGAGTGCTGTGCAATAGCAAACTTAAATCTGTGCAGTCTCAAATTCATGTTGTTAGACACAGTATCCATGTTTATAAGTGAAACTTCAAACGGTGCAACGTGAACCTTGTGTTGCCAATTGTCAGCTGTATTTGGCTTTGTTGTCAGTTCCAGTTTGGAATTGGAAATGTTCTTGGAATGTGATGTGAGAGTGAACCCATCAACATAGGGGCAACTGAGCCAGCCGGCATCAATGAATCTTTGACGCGAGACACAGAGCAATTATGTGTGATGTTACCATGGCATTTATTCTTGCTTGTGAAGAACCATCCAATTATCAGTTGATCTGAGAGTTTCCAGGGGATCATGACAATTGTCACTTGTAATTCTAATGTCGCTCAGCTGATGAGAAATGTAACTTGGCAACAAAATGGATGGCTTTAAAGGACTGTGCAACATTGAGCTGGTTTGCTTCCCCACTCTAATTACATCCGACAAATATGTCAGTATTTACTATTTCCACTTTTACTGCTATTGCTGCTGTACAAACAAAGAATGACAGATACACTGATGCACTTTTCAGTCCATCAACAAACAGCAACAAATCATAGGCATAAATCCATGTAGTACTGGGTTTACAGGTACACAGGTTTGAAAAGTATGGAGAAGTATTAATCTGATAATGTCCAGGTCTGGAAAAGTTACATGAAACATCAGGAGAATATTACTCTGTCCTGATACACATATGACTACAGATTTTAGGTAGTTGTAGACCCAGTGGCATATTGTGATATTTGTTTGCAATAGAGTGACTGAGCAGTTGATATAGATCATATTGAACACTGGCCAAAATCTTTAAACCCAGTCAAGAAATCCAGGTCTGGAAAGAAGTATGAAATTTTGAAATCCAAAATGTATAGGAACACTAATAGTATGAGACTTTCTCTTTAATACTTCCTCTCTGTAAAACCACAGGGTTAGAGTGAGGGCTAGATTTTTTCTGCCAGCTATAAACCATTATTATGATTTCATAAAGAAACCAGCACCGTACATCACTCAGCCCAGTACCTGTGACTCCCCTGTCACTGGATGATTTTGCGTTGGAGCTTTTGGAAGTGAGTCAACCTTGGCGTGCTGCTGGCAGAATACCTGAACAGCTGCACATTCTCCATCAGCACAGAAGGAGAAAATCCTCCAACGGATGGTTTTATATATTTCATTTTCTCTTTTTGGATGTACAAGCATCTTTTAAGTTTCCGCCAACTCACCTTCTGTTGCTCTGTTCTGTTTTTCCCGACGGGGAAAAATCAAATTCTGACTTAGCATGATTTGTAAGGTTATGTTTGCCTTACAGATTCATTTGGCATTGATGGTGAACCTATGGGAATAGCTGGTATTATTATGGACCATAACTGGGTAAAATGTAAATGATCTACATTTGAGTGCACCACTATCAGGGATGTCCAACAATTCTGCTTTTCATCAGCAGATTAGTGTCTCACTGTAAGCCTCACTGTCAATCACATAACTTGGGAGTCTCAGAGGTCCCTGCCGTTGGAAGCCATGCCACTAGGGGGCAATATCTCACCTGCAGTCCCATTTCATTTGTGGACTGGTTTCAGTGGTAGGACCTGTTCTGTACACTGTGACTAGTGTTTCCATAGCCACCCTAAATGTGCCAGGCGACATTTCAGACAGGGAGGAATTTGAACGCATGGATTGAGAACCATTGGAACCACCCACACATCCAAAATTAATTGAGAGGGAGATGGATCTCTATGGGCACTGGCAGTCTCTCTTCAAGGAGCGATTCCTTAGCCAAGGTTGACGCAGGTTTGCTGCAGAACAGACGGAAATGAGGGGTTTCATTGCAAAACATTATCTATCCACTTTGGAAAAATGCTGCTGCCTGAAATTCATCAACCATTAATTCATAAACATAAGTTGATTTTACTGTCAAAAACAAACATGCAACTATTTTCTAAGCAAAGGAGAGATGACTCTGAACTTGAGCAGTCACTCAAAATTGGATTTACTTTCATACTACCAATTATTTTGTAAAAATAGGCACTATTTTTTTCAAATGGTGAATATCTCATTTTAGAATGGGCCTCGTCAAATGTTCCCTATAAGCTTGCCCTCCTCTTGAACCAATCACTGCTCTAAGCTTATTTTCAAGGCTCAGTTTTCATAAGTGATTTGATGTAATAACTTACGTGCTCTACCTACTCGTTCACGTTCAAGCAAGTATTTGCTATGCTAGCAAACAATGGTCAGACTACATGTAAAAGCTGTTACATACAGTCTCTTTTACTGATATGTAGTGTCTGGCTGAGCCATGCATGAGAAAACACACAGCCATATGTGATGGTATGCAGTGCATGCATGACAGTGCCGTGTGTACTGTGTGAATATACATGCTGTCAAGCGTGTCATTGCTGCTTGGACTTAACTATGCACGCTGCCACCCTTGAACGTCTCTATGCTTATTCAGCTGAGCAAAAGAGTTTATGGCGTGGTAAGGTATTTACTGTATAACTGGCACAGTAGCACTCAGTTTGACTCAAATATTCTTCTATTTTTTTATGGATGAATTGTCTTTTGTACCACATCATGTTGGATGCACCTTGCGGCTACTGCCCTGTACATGGATGATATGCTTGCCGCAGTAGGAGAAGCGGTATGGAGCAAGCGTGACATGCCCTTGTGGTAGTGGCGCAATTCTATGACTACTCCGGTTGGCAGAGAATACAAAATGATCTTGGCCGTTGCCTCCGCCTCAATCATCTTTCTTCTTGTTCTACCAAAATAAATGAAGCTTTACAATAGACTTAGTTATTATCACTGCTTCCTGCTAAATGCAACAATATGATAATACTAATACTATATTACTATAGTAGTAGTCCACTAACAAATTCAGTCTCTTAGATATTTTCATCAAAAGAAGTCCATGGATGTGAATAGCCATTTAATAACCATAATAGAGTCCATTTCTCTGTTCATCACAAGGCTAGGCTAAGTGTCTGTACAGTATGAAGCTCTCTTGCAGGATGGATCCATGGGGTCATGCTGTTCACACAAAGTTCTGACACTGCCATCAGCCTGTTGCAACATAAACTGTGATTCACCGGGCCAGGCAAACCTTTTCCACTCCTTTTTCCAGGGGTGGAACCTGCATGGTCTTCTGTAGTTGTAGCCCATCCACTTGTACTGAGCTGCATACTTGTGGCCCACCTATTGGCTTGGAGTCACTCTCATCAACAAGGTGTTTTCACCCACCGGACTGCTGCCGACTGGATGTTGTTTGTTTATCACACTGGCACCAACCACCATACCACATACAAAGTCACTCAATCATATGTCATGCCAGTTCTAACGTTAACTTGAACAGTAAGTGAACCCTGGACCCTGTCTGCACGCTTTGTACTCATGCTTAATTTCTACATGATTCTGGAGGAGCTAACTGTTTCGTGTAAACAGGGAGGTGCACCTAATAAAGTGGATACTGAGTGCGTTTGTGTGTGTTCATCACATGCCCGCCTGCTCCCGTTATGTTGTGCCCCTCCCCCCTCCCTCTTTGTTCTCTCTCCCCTCTCCCTATCACAGAGTTCCTATGGGGGGTCCGTATTGCCCGGGGGCTTCGGCAGATCCTTTGCCAACACCTTCCCCACAACACAGTCAACACTGTTCAGATGTCATTGTACTCGGTCAGGATATCACAACCTCACTATTGTAATCATATTTGGTGTGATTAAATGTCTTAAAACTACATTGTGTGGTCCTTGGCTTGAGGATACACATATATATATTTATGAGTGTGTGTCTTGTTGCGGCACTGTCAGGGTTTGATGGCAGAGCTGCTTGGGAAGGGAACTGCAGTGTCTACCACCTGCTACGAAACAAGCCTTCTGTGGAACTGTGATAGTGCACCGAAGTGAAAGTGATGCCTCTCTCGATCATTGTGTCTTGGTTTTAGAGGAACATTTTCATGGCATTTCTACTTTTTTTTAGATTGCACACAGTGGTGAGAGACAGGGAAGTAAAGCGAGGAGAGGTGACTGACAGGCAACAAAGGTCAAAGTTGTTTTTCTCAAACTGCTCATCACAAAAAGGTTAATTTTAGCTCTGGATCTTTACAATACTTTTAGTTTGTGTGCAATCTGATGCGAATAAACCTTAGATGGTTTTAACAGAAGACACTTGTCAAGTGCCTGTCACGTCTTGTGACCTCTTCATAAGTGAGACGAAATGGGAATGAATCTTTGTTGTCCATTTAGTCAATGTTATCTTTCATGGGAGCAAACCATCATTGTGGTTGTTTTATGTGTTGGCATGACAGTATTCAAAATCAAAATTTAAACCAAGTTGCAAACCACAGTGCTTTCTGAGGAGAGAACCAATGTCGATAACATTTTTTCTTCTGACTGACACATTTTACACTCATTTCAAAGATGAGTGCTTTTGCCTTGCATGCATATTCTATTCAAGGTAGAAGCTCAAACTGCTTCTTGTGTTTATTTCACCTGTAAGTTTATGTGGTCTTGTTGATTGGTGAAGGAGGTTGTGTTGCAGCTCATCATTTCTCACTCTTTCCTCCCCTTGTTATGCTGGCAGGGAATTGCAGGTTTCCAGGAGCAAATAGCCATTGGAGCTCTCAAGCCAACAGTTAGCAGCAGCCTGACTGTGCTGATGTGTCCATGGTGACTACTGACTGGGTCATTCTACTAAGCAGTAGAACCAATATATTTTATTTGAATTGCTGGTTTCATGGATATGGACCTGTTCTGTTGTCCTTGTGCTTTATGTGTCAGTATGTTCTGTGAGTTGTTGAGGTATCTCTCCACCCATGTCACCTGTACAGTTTTGTACTTAATAAAATGTTTCTGATGTGATTCGGATAACCATTCATGTTGTGTGTGTGCATGTGTGTGTGTGTGTGTGTGTGTTATAAGGCAAATTCACTCAATTAAAGGTAATATTGTATCATTCTTATAAAAATAAGCTTGGTGAATTCAGTCTTCAAATCACTTTTAAAGATCCACATGCAGAGGACACAGGGAGTGGATTAGTTGCCAGTTGAACACTGGCAACTGCAGCGAGATGCAGTAAAGCTGACAGAGAAGAAGCTGTAAGTTCGGTGGTGATGGTGATTCATTGGACCGTTGACCTTCCTCTAAGGGAGATGATGAACGACCTGGTATCAGACCCCGGGCCTGGGCCCTGCTCTCCCTCTCAGCTGTCTTCAGCCTCACCTTCAGCTCACATTCAATCACACTGGCAGCCATCAGCTGATAAATGCCCACCATATGGCTACCTTCCTCACCTCTCGCACCACCCGGCAAAAACAAACAACGTTGGTACTGCAATGGTGCCACCTAGTCCTCCCACAGATAGACAACTCCCCTCCTCCCAGTTTGCCCTGGGCCCATAATGGCCTGCACTACCACTGCTAATGGAGGAGATAAGGGACAAATT
>OOFE01000560.1:17435-41437 GCA_900323365.1 Monocentris japonica | reverse complement strand
ATAAAAGTTTTATCCAGCTGTCTGTGTATGAGTTTTTATTTCACCACTCAACAGGTTGCCCTGAAAAACCTCCCAAACCAGTAGCCTAGAGTCAATGCCCAACTGTTTTCCTTATCAAGGCTCAGACACAAGATGGCTCCAGGGCCTTAACTTGAAAGAAAAATGGTTATATTTCGCTGTCTTTTACAAAAGAAGTCAGTGATGGTCTGGAGAGTTTTTCTCTGACACCCTGCAGAACACGGTGGAGCTCTGCTCCTGGCATGTCTGGGGGGAAAAACAGCAAAGCCAATTATTATGATTCCTGATTTGGGTATTTCTGCCCAGCCTTAGGGATGTCGACCGGGCAGGAGCTGGCTCTGTGGTCCTCTGCAAAATTCATCATACCTCATGTTTAAACTACAACATTATTCCAAATTACAGCTAAACCTGCAGAGTGAGAGGTGATGGTGAGGCATTCAGAGAGACTGGAGAGATATACTGTACTAGAAGTAGTGAAGAATTCTAGATTTTGCTGAGGAAGCTGTGACAGTTTTTGATTGACTTTAATAAATGGCTTCACTCTCTGTACTGTGGTCAACATGATTTCATACAAAATGTTGTGTTGCTGATATAATGAGATCACCACATGAGCAATTAGGTTCTAAGGTTTCCCTGGAAACAGCCATTAATTATGATGGCCTGGTATGAATGAGCACACGATTAGCCGGCGCCATGTCACGTTTTAATGTTGCTATTTAAATGCAAATTCTAGCTTAATGACCCCAATTGAATTGCAATGAATAGTTTCAATTTCAATTTTTTTATGCCTTTGATGTGCCTTTGAAGCATTGTGTGAGCTCCAGCATTGCATCATGGTCAGTCATCAGGACAAAATAGCTTTGTGTACTGCAGAGAACAGCCAATCTATTATTAGGCACACGAAAAAGCTCAGCATCATAAATACAAATGAAGGTAAAACAGACAGTAAAATGCTGCAGAGTAACTCGGGCCTCAAAGAAACTCATAACCTCTCCTATGCCAAGCGTCATGGTGGGTCCCATCTCGTGCTGTTGAGCACATGCCTCAGTTGTAACCTTGGACAATCCCTCCTGTCCCTGCAGGGCTAACGCCGGTCAGAGTGGGCTGTAATACGACTAATCAGACGCTTTCACTTTTACGTAAATTGCCCCGGCTTATGAATCTTTAAAGAGGTGATGTCAAAGACAAAAGGGGGTGGGATGAAGGTGGGTGAGTGGATGCTGAACTGTCAGAGATGTGAGCTCTAAATGTGATTATCAGGGCCGCTGTGGAAAGACGCTGTCACACACACAAATGAGCTCAGACAGTTATTGGAGTTAGCCGTGCCACTGTCAACACTGGCCGTAGAGATACATGCTACATACTGTAAACGCCATAGGGTCCTGTCACACAGTTATGAGATTTACCATGAGGAGCAAATTCAATTATTAAATGTTTTTGGTGGCAGTTCTATGATGTTTTTTCATCCTGTAAAGTTTAATGACCCAGTTCAGAGGTAAAGGAAGAGAGTTATTGCTGCAGCTTCAGTTGAGATGAAACAACATCCATACAGAGACAACAAGCACACACAGATTAACAGTGTTGCTCAACAGAGCTCCCCGTAATTACTGACCAGCATTCCATGATACCCAAGGCTCCTTTTTAAGCATCTCACAAACACACTTGCGTTGCTGCAGTGGAGTGATTTCATAATTCAGGTCAACAGGAGGCCTTAGGCGTACAAACCAAAACCTTCCCGTCTTTCACAACTTCATGTGGAATAATGGCTCAGATATACAACTAGGTTATAATGCTCCACAAGTTTCTCTAAAGTGTTAGCCTCAAGAAATGGGTCCCCACACTGAATCAGAATCACTCTATTTGTCAGGTACAATAAAAAATATAGGAATTGACACAGTACTGTAATACAGGTACAACAGGACCTCACACAGTGGGGACGTCTTTTAGACAGTAGAATAGACATACGTTTCTCTACAAATTACATTCAATACATTTAGTATTTAATCATGATGTGCATCAAACCCACCAATATGAGAGTTTCTCCTCCTTTGACAACTAACTTCTACAGCCAAAATAGTTTGGAAATGGAAAACAAAAATACAGCAGAGCCCTGTTTATCCAGACCCCTCTGACATGTGGTCAATAAGTAGAATCAAAAACATTGGAATTTAATGAAATTCAGGATCAAAGCTTGTTCAAAACATGAAACTTGCTTGTGTGTTAATTCTGAAATGGTCTGAAGTTCAAATAAAAAAAACTGTATTCAAAATATCAAACATGCACATTGTTCATTCTTGCATGTGGACAATCTAACTTGTAACTGAAGTTGTTTGTGTCACTTTGCTCTACGTTGGCTTGGTGTACGTATTTGGTAGACTGGCTAGATTAGAAGTCTAACATTGAAATAAAGATCTCACTCTGCGCTCAATGTGTCAAAGTTGAGTGTGTCCAGCATCTGTGAGATGGAAGATGAAGTTGTCTGATGAAGTGCTGTGATAGTTGGTTATACAATACACAGTAATAAGCGTGTACAACAGCAAATCATTTGCCTTGGAGCAGGAATAGCCACTAAAAACATATCTAAAATGAATCTTCAGCTGTTATGTCAAGCAACATTCACTTGGGGTATCCTGGGACCAAGGCATAAAGAATGATTCAAATGGGCAACATCAGGTCCCATTAAAGATAATGTTTTGTTTGTTTTTTTTTAATCAAGGGATCTTTGCCTTCAAAAAGCAATGAGGAGTTTTCTTTTAGAAATGGAAATTAATTAAGAGTTAATGGTTTAGAGCTGCAGTTACGACTACAATGTTCTGAACCACTAAGTGTTCCCGGCAATCCCTGATGAAATAACACAATAGCTTTGTTTTCCATCAGGGGTGTTCATAGCCATCAGACACTGTAAACACTGTTATAGGATTCAATTTATTTTGTCATTTTATGATTAGCTGGGCCACTTGTGTTGAAACTGTAGAGAAAGAGGAGAGGTGCTAGAGGCTCTCTCTTCTGGTCTTCAGTGCAGAAACGCACTACTGTTATCTTCCGTGCACTTCACTCATCCCTGAACATTTCCTTGGGTTTCCATCAGGGCTCCCATGCGGATCCATCTAAACACTGAATACAGGGGCCACAAACCCGCCTTTCAACAAGGACCACAGAGAGCTTGGTTTACATTTAGAATGCCCCCCTTCTGTCTCTCCCTGACTTATTCTTGGGTTTTGTAATTGGGGCATGATTGGATTAAGAGAGGAAATGGTGGGGAGAGAGAGGCTGTTGTCATGCTGAATATAATCCACTATTAGACCTATTGTCTCTGCAGAGCCTTGGAACTTGGCGTTTGGAGTGCTGTGTCTAGTGGTGACCAGACACCCTGGAATAATTGTTTTATCTTTATCTATCTACAGGGACCAAGCTAGAATGAAGAATAATATTTTTTCTTATTGTGCAGTTTTAGCTTAGGAATTAATAGATTCAGTAAAAGTGAGCAGTGGCACTTTGGTGACTATTGATTAAACTTCTATTGGACAAGATTTTTGTTCTCTATTATTGCAATTTGTGTGAAAAACTCTCTCAGTACCCAGTGAATGTGCTGACACATCACCAGTTAAAGCGTTTTCTGTGGCGTTTTTATTCTGTTGCTAAAACACGTGGATTAACAACTGTTCCTGAAGTGAGCACAAACACAACTTTAAAACCCAGTGCAGAATCAAGGTGACATCCACTCTTCTTCCTGACGTATAAAAGTCTTGGGTTGGTGGTGAAGAGTGAAACAGAAAGAAGTGGGGAGCAATCTGAAGATGAAGGCACATCAGTCTGTTTCAAACAGACTAGCTCTCCATGTTGGAGAAATTTTAACTGATCTCACAGAACAAAGGCAGTATGAAAATAACCATGCTCCTGGCTCTGTGCTCGAATGTAACTTATTTTAAGAAACCAGCAGAACACAGGAGAGGCCAGCATAAGGCCCTTGCATGATGCAATTATATTCTTTATCAAAGCAGAATCTCAAGTCGGATGTTTTCTAGCCCACTGTTTGATTTTTTTGCACACCCACAATGACACTCTTGACGGGTGAAATAGCCCCCTGTCAAAACCCACTGGCTCACCGCAAATGAATTCCTTTCTCTTTCCTTTTCAGTTGAATGGAAGTTTGAAGTCAAAATGAGGCGCTTGCCAATTTAGACTGCACTGTGTGGAAAGGGAGCTTATTTGTCTGAAAATGAGTTAGCATGCAGATTGTTTGATTTTAATACACTCCTACGGGAATGTATATAACCTGAACAAATGCAGTGATATACGCGCTAACTCAATCAGAAGTAATGAAGAAGTGCTGATTAAGATTGTGTGCATTGGGGGATACAGTTATTGTGTCCCTTACTCCAATTGTGGGATGAATACATAAATACAAAATAACTGTACTATGACTAAATTATTGTTTAATAATATATGATCAAATGGTGTTGTGAAAACAATTCTGCAAGCCTACCCACAATCTACAAATGTACTGTATATTGCAGAAGAACTTGTAAGTATAACCTGCAAGAGGACCATTAAAGGAAAATTCCACCCTCAGACACTCTAAATTTACTGCTTGGTTACTATTACTGTATTTTATGTATCAGCAATCTGTGATGTGTTGTACTTTACTTTTTTGGTGCTCCTGCTTTCCCTCAACCTGCCTCATTTACTTCTGCTTCAGTTTTCCTACATTTCCCAGAATGACTTTCGACAACCCCCAGAAAAGAGGGATGAACTTATTGTATGGGTTATACGTATAGGCGGTGAGAGCAATAGCGATAGCAGCGTAAGAGCAAGACAGCTTTGGATCCCTTACTCAAAACGCAACACATCTTGTGGCTGCACTGCATTATGGTCCATTGCTGCTGTCAGTGGAGAAATTAGTGTCTTTTCCTCTTCTACGATGGATGACCCTGTATGACTGTCGAGCGTCGGTGAAACATTTAGAAAGAAGCCCTTGCTGTTTGATTCTGAGGGACTGACACCAAACCTGATTTGCCATCGATGTTTTAGATAGCTGAACATTTTTCTGTCATCAAACTCCATTGTAGTTGTCCTAGGAATATCTTGATGTGAACATGTTTGCTGTTTTTTGGTACTGTCTGTCATATGTGGCTGCTGAATCACCCCAACTGTAATATTAAATGCTCAGACTTATCCATTGTAGATAATTAACATTAGTAAAGAAAACATCCACCCAGCTTCAATAGTATTTGCATTTGCCTGGTTGTTTTCTAGCTAGTTTGCCTGCCTTGTTAGATAATTGGATAGCTAATAGCAAAATATACAGGTTGGCCTAGCGGTTAGAGAGACCGACCCATCACCGCAGGGTCGCTCGTTCAATCTCCGGCACCACCAGGAGGGTGTATTCCAGCTGTGAGCTGGTGATTGGAAAATGACTGGTGCCACAGCTACAGTGCCCACCAACACTGCCGAAGTGCCCTTGAGCAAGGCACTTAACCCCAAACTGCTCCTGAAGAAATGCATGTGTGTTGGGTGATGTGTGTATATCTAGTCAGAGGTATGCGAAGAAACAAATTCACTGCATGTATGTGTGTTAGTGCCAAATAAAGTTGATTCCATCAACCAGTTCTTCTTCTTCAATAACAATATTGAATAATGAGGGTGGACATTTTCTGTTTTTTTCAACACAGATCAAAAAAATGACCTGAATTTCAAAATCTTATTTTGAGAACATTGTCTGTAAAAATGTGCAATATTAACAGTGTATTTAGAGAGAGTAAACAATAATTGAGGTTGATAACACAATTGTGATAGGAGAGGTTCATGCTTCAACTGACTGCAGCCTCCATAGTACAGCGCATCACCTGCCAATTACGCACCATATTTTCTCGTCTTCTTTATTTTTGTTATTCTGTCTAAAAGACACTTGCAATTAACTGCCCACAGCAACCTCTTTTTATTTTTAGTAGACTTTGATACCCGTAATTCTACATCTACTCAAGTAAAACTTCAGCAAAGGAACAGTACTTGTATTTGAGTAGGATATTTTGGTACTCTTTCCACAATTGGCCATATGATGATAGGGAAAAATTCAGTTTGAACTACCCATTTACTAAGGCTGTTCTTACTCCATAGCAGGTGAGATGAATCTGATGAATCTGATGAATCTGATGAATCTTAACAGTTTGCAGTTTCTCCTCTGTAGTTTTATGTAGCACTGGTGCTTGGGGGTATATTTTGTTTTAGTTCCACATCCGTCCTGGTTTTGGTCCCGATTACGGTTCTAGTGCACGTTGCAGTGCTCCAAATGTTTTTCTCTGGATATTTATCATAAAAAAACATGAATTGCAAACATAAGGACTACATTTTCATTTGTTTTAGGGTGAAACTAAGCAAATTCATACTGCTTAATTGAACATTTTTCCCACATGTGGTAATGTTGTTACTCTGGTGCCACTAATTCTGTAGTAATACAGACCAAATGCTGAGCTGATTCTCAGTGCAAAGCAAAAGTAACTTGTCTCTAGTTGGGTAACGGGTTACTTTTGCCAGACTGTGTCAAGTGGATGATTGACACAGTCACACGTTGTCAAACTCAAACTCCCTTTAAAGTCCATAGTCTGAAAATGAACGTGCTGTTTTAAAGCAATTACAGTGAGCTATTTTCAATTCAATTTCACTTTCAAAACAAGCAGTTCTCTGTGTGTGAAGTTCAGATGATATTATTGAGGGAAACTGCATGCTTTGTGTTACAAAACAATCTTCTTGGATTAATAGTTTAATGAGGTATTTACACGTTCAAGACCCTGTCAAGGATCTTTAATGTGTCTTTATACTTTTCCATCCACTTGATGTGAGAAAAACAAACAAATGGCATATGGTAAAATGAAATATGTCACACACACGCCCGGCTGTCACTCCCCACTTATGAAAGGAGTTCTGTCAGGTCTTCAAGGAATAAAAGGATGTTCAAGATTCAAGTATGAAATCATTTCTCTCTCCTCTCCCTGTTCACGGCATGGTACATCCCTTGATCTACAGTACACAAACTGGTGCTCATTACTTCATTGCAAGCAAAAATTAGAGTTTGTTCATGTAATGTACTGATATGATGATAGGCAAAGAACCCGATAATAATGATAATAAACGGCTTTAAATTCTTAAGATATTCCTGCGATCCTTTGTGGAACAGATGATGCATGTCAAAGCTGATACATGTCAATATTATATCTTTCTTTTCTCTGGAAGGTGATTTTTCTTTGTTTGGTGGGATTATTTGTTCAACACAAAGACGCATGCCTTGTGCCAATTTCATCTACAGGAAAAGGTTCAGGTGCAGGAGCAATCTGTGCACATTCATGTGAATCCTAAAATAAAAAAAGGTGTTATTTGCAGCATGCTCACGCTGAAGTTAATTGGGTGCATAGAATAAACTAGAGAAGCACATTCAAGACGAGCCACAATAACCATGTTTTATGCTCAACACGTCGCTTGTTATGATTCTGGATCCATAGAGCAGCTTATACTGAGCGATGACTTCTTTCTAATTGGATGAAAAATGCAAATGGAGAGCACTGGAAAGCTATAGCATATATGAATAGAAATATAAAGTCATATACGCAGACGTGTACGTGGTCGTAACTAATGTATTCCCAGGGGTTGTTTTCTTACATAGACAAACAAATGAATGTGATATATTGCCATACAGATGTATCTGTTTCTATGTTCCTCTAATAGTACAGTAGTACAGGCTGTGACTGACAGTTCTCCTCTGGGAGATGTTCGCCTGGCACAGCCTGATCACTCACTCTGAACACTGATTATTTGGCTCTAGGCTCATATGAATTATGCTCTTTGTGTAAGTATCTCTTCCTGGAGAGTAATGGCATTGTCAGTGAGGGCTTATTGCGGCCAAAGTTCAAAGGTCAAAAGTTAAACTTTATGTTTACTTCCAAATTACCCTTTTTTGATGTATAATTTGCAGAGAATATGAAGAGTATTTGCTGTTTTCACAAAATATTTCAATGACAAAATATTTTATTATAAAGGAAAATAAAGGATATTTATTTCAACTTTTCCATGTAGGTAGCTGTAGTACATTCAATATCATTACAAACCTAACTTGGGGCAAAGTAAGACAACAACTCATGCTGAAACCCTGAAGGATTGGCTTTTTTGACAGGTTGGAATGGAGAAAGATAAACCTGTCAGTATGAGTAAATAATTTCTTTCCTCCTGAAGTCAGCTATGGGATTTGGGAGTCTGAAGCAAGTGTGTTTGTTATAGCCCAGGGAATAGTTATATAGACAATGGGTGATATACTTGGGATTACAGCTATCCTCACTAGATTGAAAGTGAGAGATAAAGAAAAGATAGTTTCCTGTGGGAAGAGCCTGAGCATGAGATAATAACTTACATCAGTTTATCCCGATGAAATGGCTTGAAGTCCAACTTTAAGATTGAGGCCAAATCTGTTGTCAACAGTCCACTCTTGAAAAGCAATAGTAACAATGATTCTGTGATAAGTGAAAGAGAAAATAGGGCTATGATTCTGAACAAGTCCCCCATGAAGGGAAAAAAGACAAAACGTAGATAGATAGATTTTTTTAAATGCTACAAACCTTTTCATTCACTCTCTACTATTGACTAAGACAAAACAAAGGCCCATTTTCACTTGTCACATCCAGGAATGTTTTATACCTTTTTTAGACTTCACTGAAGCAGATGGTAAACCTGATGAATTAAAAAACTTGATGCTCTTCATCTTTCTGTTGCCATGGAGAGTAGAGGATGGAGAGGATGCGGCATTCAGCATTCATCTGGAAAGTGTTGATATGACAAGAATCAAATTATGCACAGGTGCACAAAGCAATCTGTTTGCTTTCTAAGGAAACTCTGAATCAACCAAAACATACATATGTATTTTTTTTATAAACAAATGCATTATTTTGCACATGGATAACAGTATGCTATTTTGATCTCCTAATGCAGTTAGCATAATGTAATTGTTGTGCCTGTATTAAAAACTGATGAAATACAATAGATGGAAATAATCAAATCTGAAGTGTCGAAAAGCCCTTTTCTCACATATGTGCGCATATAGGAATTCTGCTTCTTCACACACAATGGAGGAGAGGAATCCACTTAACATGGAAATTGGGCTTTCATCTTTTAGGAAGGAATCACTCCAAGGAATTCAAAATGCAACTAATCAACAAAGTTCAGCAGCTGCATAAACTTAACACTCCAAACGTTGTGAACCCTAAGTTGACTATGTCATATCTTATATGAGATATTAAGCTTGGCTTGAATTTGGTTCATTATCTATATTCATCACTGGTTTCATTGTTTCTATTCATCTTATTCGTCCTATTATTATGTTTTTTTGTGCTATAAAATGCTACTTGATCTGTTACTTGATGGATAGAATCTGTGTTACTCCCCCAACGCTAGTGCTGAGGACCAATGAGTAGGAGCTAAGCTACTCACCCCGTGTGTGATAACTCATATGCTCTCTGCTGTGGAATGGCATGTGAAATATGGACACCACCCCTGCACGTTTCGATTCAGCAGCCGGTCAATTGACCTCAAAGGCCACTTAACATTTGAGTGTGTAATATATCATCCAATTGAATCTGCATTAAAGCCCAACTTTCCAGCCCACCTCTTCATTTATTTGAATCTAACCACCAGAACTGTCTCTTGACATTGTCTAGTGTCCTGGCCTTAGGGAATCTTTGGTAATATCTATCTAATTTGGGTCATTCCTATGGCGCTACCTCCCACACACGTTTGGGTCAGTGTGGCTGTCAAATGTGCCAGAAAATGTTAAATTAAAAAGCAAAGGCATCTTTGCAAAATTTATCAATTTTCCTAAGATGGAAACTTCTGCCTGCATTTTAGAGCCAACATCCCTATCAGGAGGTTGGAATTTCTATTTAATATCTGCCTCTGTTAGTAATATCTGATTGCAAAGAAATAATCAGGCAGAGGCATGTAATGGGATATTATAGAGACAAGGTAACAAAGTGGATGGATTTGTGAGTTTTCACAGTAACTGGAATGAGAGATGATGGAGGCTTAAAAGGCTAACAGTTGTATCATTGATAGGTGGGAGTGGAGTGAAAGTGGTTTGCAGTAACACGAAAGGAATCATACAGTAAATGATATGCATAGTTTATCCTCGTATATGGGACATCTGAGAGCCGATTGGCTGAAGGAAATCTAATTAGCTGTGCAGTAAACCACATTATTGCATCATTACCGTTAATTGACCTCTTGGAGACCTGTTACTGGAACACTGGAGAGGATGCCTGTATACAGACAGCAACATTAAGAGGTTATGTAGCGCAGACTGGAGAAGTGAATGGAAAACACATTACACAAAGACATTACTCTATTCCACACACATGTTCACCCCTAAGGAGGATCCTTGCTCCCTCCATTTTGAACTGGGACCATCAAGGATCTGATAAAGCAACTAATAAATACATTATGAAGCCAAGACTTCTAGTGGGGTGTCCCAATATCAAAGGTTAGCTGGAGAAGCTAATTTTCCCTTACTTCAGAGGCGTGTTGCCTGAGGCATGCCTTTAAATCCTGCTCACTTTTCAACTACAGATGAATCGGGGGATTTAGCTGAGGTGCATTGGTGATATCTGACAGATATATTTAGATCATTGTTATCTGTGTCATAGTCTTCTAGGGCTGAGGTGCAAATGATGGCTATAGTTAAAGTTCAGCTCATGGTCATGGGCAACTCCACAAGCAGCATCTCATGTGCTTTGACTCCATTGCGGAATCCCATAAAACAGTATTCAGCTCATAAAGGCAACAGAGGAATCCCCATAAAACATCATACATCAATAAGCCTCCATAGCTCGAAGCACACTCCCCATTTGCCTCATTAAATTCTCATACAGCACGTATCAAAACACATCTTTCATCTAGAAATGGTGTTGGTGCTATAGAGGCTATATTGCACCAATAAGAATTCATACCATGGTCTGCAAGCTTTGGATGGATACATGCTGGTAGCACAAGATAAGCCTTTTTTTCACATAAACAGTATGGATCTGTGAACGTGTATAGAGGCAGTTGTGTCAGCTGGTGCCAAATGGAGGTCCACTGGAGAAGGAGCTGTGGATAAGTAATGTCCAACTATACGGTATAACAACTGGGCTAGAAAAAAAGAGATATCCAAAAGAGATAGTTGTGGTGTAGGTCCATTTAGTAAAGTTAAATGTTCTAAGTAAAAGTGAATGGTCTGATAAGGCAGATTTGATGAGGCAAATTTGTTTCCAAATTTAGGTTATTGTGGGCTGGTTGCGGGACAGAATCGAGCTGGTGGGCTGGTCCTCCATGCATCTGATACCGGCTGCGGCCAATTAAGGCTGATTGGCTGGGATCCTTTTGTGTGTGTGTGTTTGTCTTTCAGACGGGGAGAAAGGAGTGAAGAGAGAACTGGACTGCCAGCACGCTGACCTGAGTGGCTCAGCGGGAAAGCTGGCCTGTTAGCTTTGGGGCCAGAAGCTGACCTGGAGAGCTAGTAGGAGGTGCGCCGACCAAAGTAACTGAGCTGGAGAGCGGCAATCAAGACCTGGTTATGCTATGTATTACAAATAAAATGGCTTGCCAGACAGTTCTCTCTCCGCTCCTTTCTCGCCGACTGCAATACAAACACACATTTATAAAGGTTTTGGTATACTGGATGCAAGGAGAACCAGCCCACCAGCTGGATTCTCTCCTGCATCCAGCACACGCCTCAACCACACACACACCCAGCCACAATCTCCTATCCACATATAGGAGATACATAAACAGAAATAAACTCTCACATGCAGATCCAACCAGAAAGCACTCGCAAAACAAACAGGTGGGAGGAAGGAATAGTAGCATAACTGTCAAAAATAGATTGTCAGGATAGGGAACAAGTGAAACAAGGCATTTAAGGACATAAATATCATGAGAGGAGTTGATGTCCCTGTCAATAAATATTTCTATCCAAGAGACACATTTTAATGCCCAGTATAAATATGATCTAGATACAATCTCTGTACAAAGTGCGTGTTAATGCCAGGTTTTAAGGTGGCCATTGGCACAGCTAATACCAATTCACATGACTTGCTTGTCTAATCCAAAGTGGTCTGAGGATCATAGCACAGCATTGCCAGCTTCAGTGTAGGAGCAGGGGGCTGCAGTAAATATATTTACACGCAAATAAGCATTTGATGTCATCTACTGACTTCTAGCAATTCTTTGAGCAGCCAATGGCTACCTTCCTTGAAAGAGAGTTGGAAACATTGGCAGTAATACATGTTCACCCCACTCCAGAGGGTGCACTTGAATTATGTGTGACATTATGTGTTTTTTTATTTTAGTATCACAATGTAACGCGACGTTTTGATAGTTCTCCCATAGCCAAATTCCCATTGCATGATGTTATTTTTGTGACAGAGTCTGCTTGAAAATGTGAATGTTTATGATGCCTTGATAAGCTAACAAGGCTTTGCAGGCATAAACACGACCGGATGCTGTTGCTTACAACAATAAGACTTAATTTCACACTGTGCTGGCCTTTAACAAAGACTCTGATCTGCCATCATTACACCTCTGCTTGTTGAATAGACCCACGCTTTATTGTTGCATATGAAACAAGTCAATGGCCATTTCAGCGGAGGGAGAACAATGAGATTCAAGTGGATGCTCAAAGTGATTCTAGATAATTGGCACTGCATTTTAGTATAAATAAAAAAAAAAGTATAAATAAAACTTTTCCTCTTTTTTTTTCTTTGACACTCAGGGTACATTATGCACCAAGGCATGGCTGGCATGTCAGCATTCTCATTGTGCCCTTACTGTTAGGTCTTTTAAATGAAATCAAAACAGGCCTTAATGGATACTCCTAATGGGTATCATCTCAGCTCCACATAGCTAAAATAAATAGCCTAAGCTTGACAGTGACAATGACAGCATAATTTTTGTATCAGATAGAGAGACAGAAAATGGAGGTTTGTTTCTTCAAAGATCTGTCACCGACGGGCTTCCAGTGATGAAGGAAAGCTCTCAGTCACTTTTATTGTGTACAGCATGCCTCTGTGATAATGCTTCTAAAACACAGTGTTTTAGAAAATGCCATATCCATTAAATTCAGTTGGATTTAAGTGCAAGGGCATGAATGGAACTTCTAATTGCAAGAGAGGTCTAACATCTAGTAAGTACAGTGCTGAACTTCTTGTTTCAGTTTTATCTAATTGGCTTTCTGGGTCCCAATAGCCCATTACAACACATGGACCTCTTTATGTAGCAGGGAACTAAGTGAAGTACAAATCACAGTGTTATTTCTACAAGTACCCCTCTAATGTTCATCAAACTCAGTAACCACTGACACTAGATATAAGCGATATAATAAAGAGCTCCCTAATGAAGTCTTACTATAAAGAATTCAGTAACTCCCCAAGTGCTGTAGTTTATAGAAACAAGACTAGTGTCACGAGTGATGGCTGAGCAGTCCTGGCCGCGCCTACAGGCATATGCGCTTCAAAATGTTAAACTGGAAAATGTGTGATTAACTTTTTTTTTTCTGTGCTGCAGCTTGAAAATCAGACAAAAGATGATTTTGACTGGTTCTGGGTGTTTGTTTCTGAAGAGACTGATGTGCCTGAATTCTCAACCAAGTACCACAACCAACCAAGTTTTCCCATTAGAGATGTGTCCCAGGTATACATAAAGCAAGGCTGTCATTACAGTAGATGGGCATCAGTTCGCGCCACCTTCAACATCAGGCCAGGTCGATAACATTTATTTCTCTAAAACCATTATGATTTTGTATTCCCCTAGGGAGCGTCCCAGGGTGGAGAAAATAGAAGCTGTAGAATGACAGTATCAAGTGATCTGATCAATTCTTGATAGTAAAGAGAGATATATTTTACTCTCTATGGCAGTATGCTAGATATGTGACTGAACAAAGACAACAGTAATGAATTCCTGAGATTCAAAATTAAAAATTTCAATTTGTGCACACTGTTGGTAAGGATCACTTTGTTTCTGTATCCATTTTCTGTAGCTCTGCACAGAATGATTTGCAAGTGTCAGGGCACTTACAGTACTTCACACAGTGGGCTGATTGTAAGGAAGTAATCAGACTACTTATCTTCATCCTCATTATAGTAAACAGACATCACAATTGCATATGGTTCTGGTACACAGTGGCCACAGATGGGTGATTAGCTGAAGTGATTAGCTGAAGACCATGCTGTTCTTCCACCAATTGATATGGTGCTGGAGGCCCCCAATGTAAAACGAGGACTGTAATCACAGATCCTTCAGAGCTGTAACTCTCAGCACTAATGGTAAGCATCTTTCTAACTCTTCATTTTCTGTGCAGAATGCAGCCACAGAAGCTCGCGTTAAAAATAATAGCAATGTATGTAAAACACAGTCACAGATTTATAACACTACTTGACTTGACTGAGATTTAGTTCTGCAGCTTCGCTTTGTCTTTAAAAACTTTCATATAGCTTCTGAGATGCATTCATAGATCACTATGGAACAGTCCTAACGAGCTAAGGCCCTTCAGCTTAGATATGGCTGTCTGTATTCTTGATGAATCACTTTGCTTCATAGCATCCCTTCCATGTTAACTAATACAGAGAGCAAAAAAAATAATAGCAGTAAGAGGTGTCATAAAACGCTGCTTAAAACAGTCTTCCCCCTATATCTTGAGAGGTATTAATGGCTTTGTGAATCTTTGGATGATTAGACCTAGCTGGGATGGAAAGCGAACATTAATCATGAGTTCTGATCATGTGGATTTGAAGAGAAGTCTCAGCTCTCTGCTGAGCAGCCTGTGGAGGCCACTAATTGAAGTGAGTGGGGGTCCATGAAAAGTGTGATCCTCTAACCTGGATTCAAGAGATGTGTTGATGAGTCCTGAAATATACCTTTCTAATGTGTGTGTGTGTGTGTGTGTGGTCATGGAGAATACCCCGTTAATGCTGAGATGATTAACATATTTTCAAAATCAAGTCAAGTTCAACACAAGGACTGAGGTTTCAGGTTTTTCTTAATGTCCCATCAAGGGCAATGAGCAATGTGTAGGGTGAGTAGATTTATGGTCATATAAAGGACAAACCACAAGTGATGGCTATTGTGAATGTAAATCCATCTGGATTAATGTGCCTCAACTAACGTAAGTGCTGAATTAACAGCTTCCTCGTCCTCAGAGAGACATCAGAGCATAGTGGCTGATGGCTGAGCTGCAAACCTCCTTGTTGCTAGGATTCTCACGTAAAGACAGAAATACATTTCACTCCATCCCCTCCTTTCATTCCATCCTTGCCTTGGAAGACTTCCTTGGAAACTGGAAAGAGAGAAGAGATCTTGAAGGAACGATAACAAATGATAAAAGGGGCTGATGGGATTATTACTGAGCAGCAGCGGAGGCCCCATTGGCGATACAGCAGCAGTGGATAGAGGCTGGAATCAAGGCCTCCCCTGTTATTGCTTTGGACTGAGATGTCTACTCCTTCTCATTATTGCACAGCAAGTGGAGGCCATTTTGGCTAGTTTCAACCTACTGCAGTATCTACAGTCCAGCCAAGGATCTCTTATCAGCTGTAATGAGGGAATTTTAATTGAAAGGGCTGCTAAGACCATGAAAGCAATCTGAGGCATGGCACATTGCGGGAAGATTAGTGACCTTGGATAACCTTGAGGAAGTCCCCCAATATGAAAATATGCTAATATGGATTACTTCCTTTCTGTCTGAAATGCCAATTAAATTACAAATTAACTTTTTTTTTCTTGCTCACGCTGATTGTCAGGGATCCTCTGATTGGTCTCGACAACAGCCCCCTAACAACAATAAAAGAGTATCATCTAGTTCACTGGCAAATAATTAAGGATTATCCAGCAATGCTGTGTTAATTATGTGTCCAATGATAATAGGATCATCCCGTTGAGAGGTTGAGTCATGTCTCCATAATGACCAATGGTATTCAGTAGTGAACGAAAGGACAATTACATCAAATGTGAGCATATTGTACACATGGGCCTACTGTCGTACAGTAGTAGTGTGGTGTATCTTCCTTTATGGCTGATCTATGTAACGTCTACATTAACAAAAATCCATATTTTACAAACCTCACATGAGCAGTCATTATCACTGGTGGATAATATCTGTCCCACTTTCCGCCCACTGTGGGCTTTATCTACTGATCTGTTCTGGCTCTCTCTGGCTGCCATGTGGATATAAACTATATGGGAGACACTGTTCTCCACATTTTGTATAGAGTGGCATTTATTTCTAATTTGCTTTAATGTTATTGACTGTTGATTAAGAGTTTTTTGTATTCTGTTAAAGTGTCAGCTAGTCTTGTTCCTACCATATTGTCTCTGTTACTGAGAGACCTCTACACATGTTTTGTTGGAACCCGTCACACTGAGGGTAAGAGCTTTTCTCCTATTTCAGCCGCAATTCCGAGAGAAAGCTTTTGTCCTGTCACTTTGCTGGAGAGAGAGTGAGAGAATGAATAATTGATGGTGTGAGATGGATGCATTCACCTCTGTGGCAAGCCGGTCCAATTGTGTGTTGTGTTACCTGGAATGTGGAGTCCTCTGTGCTCAATCTGCAACCACACCTTAAGCTATTTTGCCACCTTTGCCTCAAAGGTGCACCAAAAAATGTTTTTCTTGTTGTTCGATTTGATTCTTCTGTCGCCCTAACTTTAACTCTCTCCGCACTCCACAACTGCCTTTTGAAATGCCTAAAAATCATTGTTTTTTCATTTAGGATTGAATAACTTGATGATGTGTGTGGAGGAGGTGTAGAAGAATATACCATTTCAGTATTGACAGACAGAGGGGAGTTGTCCTCTCAAGAAGAAAGAGGTTGACAGCAGGTTGGCAGGCATTCAGGAAAGATGACCCAAGAAATCTTCATCTACTGTCTTGTCCCACTGCTTTGCTCAGCCACTGTGCAGGCTGAACAATGGAAGCAAAGCAGCTAGATAAACAGAAAGACATTTTGCTGTGACCTGTTTGCATGTCCTTTAGCTGGAAGTTGGGTGAAGTGTACCATGACATTGAGAGAGGGTGAGAATATTTATGGGACACCAGACACCTCCAGTGATATGCCACAGACAAATCTTTGCACTTTTAACACAGTGTGCATCCGCAGCTATTTTAGAAAGCCAGTTGAACCCGGGTCAGAGAGAGGTGAGAGAGGAATACGTGTGAGAGTGTGAAAAACTGGTGAGGAGACTGTGGTAGTGGTGAGGAGCAGTCATTTTACACTTTCATAACCACTGTGAATGATGAATGAAAGGCAACTGCAAAAAAT
Organism: Monocentris japonica; assembly: GCA_900323365.1. Classification (NCBI taxonomy): domain Eukaryota; kingdom Metazoa; phylum Chordata; class Actinopteri; order Trachichthyiformes; family Monocentridae; genus Monocentris; species Monocentris japonica. The sequence continues at coordinate 24,096 of OOFE01000560.1, read as the reverse complement.
GTCCAGAGCACAACACAGCTTCATTCCCAGCATGGTGTCCAATGAATGTTGATAAGAAAAAGATAGAGTGAACATGTTCTGTCTGTGGAAGACTGTAGAAGCCGTGGGGTCAGCAAAACAACTCATTCCCCATTCCTCTCTCTGAACATTGTCATTTTCCTTTTTTATTGGACCAGTTTCAGCTACCATATTTGAGAAAGACAGAGAGAGAGAGAGTGCTGCCGCTGTATCAAAACTGCTTAGGTCAGTAATCTCAGTGGATTCCCCCTTTTGAACTTAAACGCCAGTATGAAATTTAACCACCCCTTGCAAGATTAATTACCCGGTGAGAGAGGCTTTTATGGCTGAGGTTTATCACAGGAGAGAGGTCCTACCTGCGCTTCTTTGGTTTCACTCCAAGGCACTATTGGTAAAGAGAGACTGTTGATCATGTTCTCCACCACTTATCCAATCACAGCCAATCCAAGAAGAGATCTGAGGAAGCCTGTGGAAATTGGAGATAGCTATCACTCATCCCAGCCCAATAGGATACAGAGTCACTGAGTGATACTGTCTGCTTGGATGCCATCCACTAAGGGAATGTCAGAAGGGGTCATAAGAGAACTTTGATGAAAGCGCACAAAATAACTGACCATTTACAGTCAGCAGATGAGTGCAAGGTTTATGGATACTCCTGCTCCTTTCCCACTGTGCTTGGAAAGCCTTTATCAGTTTATCATCAAGCTGTAGAAAAATAGAAAATAGAGCGCTGGCTTTTTAAATGACTCCACAGGGGCGTGTTGTTTTTGACAGATCATACCTATTTCATGAAAAGTCATTATTAGCCACCTTGAGCCGACATGCATTTAACCAGCATGACCTTATTTTGCCACAGATGATTAAAATGTCCAGGTATTACATTGTGTAATGTGATGTGCTCAAATCCAGAGGCACAGACAGTGAGATATGGATCTTTTGTGAAGAGTTAAATGAGATTTCTTTCCTGTATTAGTGTTGGACCTCACATACCTGATGCCATACCAGATTTCTTTCTAATAAGAGCGAAGAGGTTAACAACAATGATACTAATCATATCCCTGCACTGTAAATTGGCCAATATTATCTTATTACGTGCCCCCATTACACAGATATTGATTCCCATGCCTACAGGGATACCAGCGGTTCAAATATTCCACCAATAGCAGTAAAAAAATATTCCTCTGCCTCCAGCTGCGATGTATTCCAGTTGAAGTAATTTAAAGTCTTTTTAAAAGTTTAAACTTTGAAATATTTAATTAAAATCCTCCATTAACATATGGCCCATGGCTCTAGAAAATGGGATCCAAGGCACAAATGGCAAAGTCATAATTCAATCTCAAAAAGGGAGTTCTGTCAGTAGGCATCAGTTAAGGTCAGGTACTTCACAATCTCCATCTGCGTCTTCCAGCTGAGTTATGATCTCTCAATTATATTACAACATAAAAATTTTGCCTAGGTTGGGCATATAATTGAGTTGAATTGACGAAAGGGAGAATAAAGGATTCATATTACAGTTTAATCCTCTCTCACACAGTGGGGGGGTCATTCAAAAGTGGGCAGAGACTTAGCCTGATCTTCAACCCCAAAGCTTAGAATCTAAAAAATGTATCCAGTGATATTTGAAGGCAGTGCAGGGTCATGTCAATATGAAAGGTTTTACGCTTTGGAAGCTGTGAGTATCTGCAAATGATTCATACACACAAAAAAGTTTCCAAAAAGGTAGAACCCTTCCAAAAAAGGTTCTCCCACAGGGACAAGCCGAAGAGCTATACATGGTTCTACTTAGCACTGAAATGCACACTTAGCACTTACCACACAGTTCCTGTCTGTAGTGTAGTGCAGGCTATTTGCAGTTGGGTACAATTTCATATTCTTTGAATCATATATGCCATTATGCTTCATTTGAAGCAATAGCTAAAGTGTTATAAGTTCCATACTTAATAACATGGATAAATTGATTTACAAGTTCTCCTATCTAGTCAGCAAACAGTCTTCTTTGTTGACATCCTAACCATTTGTAACTACTGACTTGCCACATGAATACACTCTCCTTAAAGGACTACACCCACTTGTTGGGAAATTGGCTCATGGGTCAACTTACCTAGGAATTTAGGATCAGCAGAAAAAACCCAACATCAACTGGTTCACTAAAAGGTCTATCTTCTTATGTTATGTTACCTATGGCGTCTTAACACACTGTATGCTAACATGTTAGCATGTGCACAGGACAGAACTGCCCCACCCAAGGATTCTTATATAGTTTTTCCTAACAAGGGAAGTTTCTCCTTGTCTTCTTTGAGGGTCTAAGACTGGCGGTGTTGGTTAGGTTAGGTGAGGTTAGTTGGTAGGTTTGTTTCTGTCTTTAACATGCTATTTTGTGTTTTGTGTTCTGCCTTTGTTTCCTGTGTTCTAAATGTATCTTGTTTTTCATTGACTAGCTTGATCTAGGTTGGAGTCCCTTGAGACATGTTTTGTGATTAAGGGCTATATGAATAACCTTGACTTGACTTAAGCAGTTATAGCCTGAGCATATCAGAAATAGTGAATCCATGCCAACCACTTTGCTCCTACAATTCAAAGCCATATTATGTTCATAGTTGGTGGCTGACATTGCCTTTTCTGAAGATTTTCAGAACCTTGCTGAAGATGTACCGTTAAAAAGACATGCTCTGTGCAAATGAAGACACACTTGAAATATATATATAATATATATACACCTGACCCAAATATGAGTACACAACTTTTGCAACATTTGAGTTGCCATAACAGTTTTGTTTGTCTTTCAGTGCAGAAGAATCCCCCTGTCATTTAATTTGACTTTTGTGTCCTCCCATGGGGAATTCATGCTAAAGCAAAATGAGCATTGCTAATGTATTGTAATTAAAAAACAAACACAAGTAGATATTCAAGTTCAATCTTTGGTTATTCAGGCACCTAATTATGTTTTATACTTGTTTAATTTATGAGGCATGATTAATTCAATGGATGCTGCAGTTGAGGGGGAAAAGTGGTGCCTTTGTACCTCCATCAACAATGAGAGATTAACCCATTCCATCAGAACTCAATGTAGCACAATCTGAAACAGGTCTTGGATGAAGGGCAATAGATATCCAGCATTTTTAAAAATGTTACATCTACTCTCACAAAATGACTACTGACAGTAAATAAACCTCTTTGGGGATTATTATAGAAGTTATTAGCAAATATAGACATTTGATTATAAAACAGTAACGATTTATTTATATAATTAATTTTTTTCTAAATATTTTCACCCAAAATGGATAGTGTTTTTTGACTCTCTTCAAATATAAATATATATTTCTTCATGAATTGCAGTGTTGCTGTTTTGTACCTGTTTAGTTCGATGTAAACTAATCAGGATGGAAATTTAGGAAACAATTTTACCAGTTAAATTCTGTTCACCCACAACACACACAGCCAATGAATATCCATTGTCTTTTACAGGGTTACTGAATGTTGGCGATGGACTACGGTCTTAATTTTGAAATGAATAAATATTTATGCAGTCCCATGCAAAAACCAAGCTTCTGCAGGTACTATCGAAAAAATTTTCATTTCTCTCTCACGTTCACGCAGCTGTTTACACACTGTCTGATAGCAATTAATTATCTGTAATGAGATGTGGTATGTTTCTTATTAGCAACAATTAAGGACAGTGGAAACAAACTGCTGAGAGCTAATATGTCATTCACAAGCCGCAAAGATTATTTATGGCAGTGCGCGTTCACTGTATATATTTGAAATTATTGTATATGTTTGTTTTTTTTTGTGGTGTATTATGTCCTCTCTGTTGATTTGAATCATTCCTGTGGTGGGTCAGAGAGGTGGTATCCACATCGGTTCCCCGTTGTGAATTCACTACACAGAACATAAACAAAAAAGCATTCAGCACATAGTAGAAAATCACCATAGGTCTCTTAAAACTGACCTATATCTATTTCCAATGCCTCCACTTGAAGCAAAACCTCTAGCCCAGTCAAGGTTTTGGCCGTTGGGATGTCAGTTGATCCATAGACCTGAACAGCACACTGTTAGCAAGCCTGTACATGTTCCAGCCCCGTGATCTTCGCCATGGTAGCTGTCCCCATCATCTCTGGGAGAGCTATCAACAGAACACACAGGCATTCAGAGAAAATGACTTCACAATTGGCCAGACTCAATAAGACCAGTGTCATGTTGAGAACAGTTAACTGCGGGGTCTCTTGACAGGTGAGGGCTCCTTCTCTCTCTCTGCCACCCCTGAAATATTTATCACCACACCTTATCTCCCCTTGATCAATTATACCTCTGCCATGGGCGCACAATGAATTATTAACATGCTCCCGATAAGCGTCTCACCCATTGATTTTTGTCACTCCTTCGAGATGGATATACTGGATGAGGTTTTCGCTTGGTCTTTCTTGTAACAGCTGGTCATTCACTCAGGAGAGCCAACCTGATCGACAGTGGAGACCTGTATTCAATTACATAGCAGCACCGGTTGTATGCCATTATTGGTGAATTTAACACATTTCCAATTCTGCAATACATATTAGTGTAAATCGCGTATGGTCCCATTACAGCACACGTGTTGTGTATATTCTGGTCTCTTTCACGTGTGTAATTAGGAATGTCCCAGAGGGTGACAGAAACATTATTTACAGTATCGCCATATTTCACCTGATTTGTAGATTGCTGCTTTTTTCAACCTTTGTTTACCCTGGCTCGGTTGACTGAACAGCCTATTTGTTTATCAGCAACGCCCTGCTATTGCTAACTCACTCACACAGATCCACAGATCGGCCCCTGGGAGCTAGCCAGAGTCTGGGAGCTCCACTGGAGCACTGCAGAACAGTTGCTCCCCAAGTTGCCTCTCAAAACTACTCTAGCACAGGCTCTAATGAAAGCCCCCCCGCCTCCTTTAGACACTATATTAAGGCATAATGGAGTAACTTATCTCAAAAAAGTGGCAGCTCTCAAGTTAGCATGACATCTTCATCAAATTTGGTGATGGGTTTTCAGGGTGTTTAAGGTACATTTTCAGATGTACCTTACACTGGAAGCCTGCAGCAGTGATGGATCAGAATCAAGTGGCTCTGAAATATCTCCATAACATAAAAAGAGATGCTGAACAACAGTCTGAGGGTATAAACTCCTATCAAACCAAAACCCACATGTGGGTTAAAAAATGATATATCTTTAAAGTGCCAACATCATTACAAACCACAATATCAATGGTAATATTATTGTTTAATTGGTACTTTCTTTACTAGTCCTAGGGGACACAAACCAGCAATCTTTCAGTCACATCTCAAGACCATCACAACCCTGTTATATCTGATTTCTCATCTACCTGTTTGAGAGAGAGAGCTCAGGTGAAATGATTTCATTCCTCCATTTCCTTTTACTACATGAACGCCCCTGTTGCCCATTCATAATAGTTCTTTCCAGTGCCAAGGCTAACATATGCTGTCTGCCACTAAGAGTTGGAGAGAGAAATTGAAATGTTGCTTTCTTCATAGCCACGGTTCCCAGTTTTGACAGACTTACCCTGCCAGGGTAAGATTGATTGCTGGGGAGATTGAGCTTGAAAGTCAGTTTTCACTATGGATGAGGCACTCAAGATTAGTTTGGAAAATGATGTCTGGATGCTTTCAGATTTGGCAAGAGAAAGGTTGGACAGAAAACCAAATATACATTATATACAATTTTGAATTTTTCTACTCTCGCAAGTGTGAAACATCAGTGATCTTAAAAAAGATTGGAGATGAGTTCAACAGACTGGCACCTTTATTTGATACGCGCTTGTTCACAGTCAGCTTCTAGAGCATATTCTTCTGTCAGCGTCAGTTAGTGCAAAGATGAGAGGTACTAATGTGACTAATAAGCTTATTTTATCTGTGAAACTATACTGAAGTGTTATTCCTTTGCAGTCATCTCACATGTATTTCTTTTCCCCTATACTATCGTTACTTTAAAAAAAAAAAACAAGTCAGTGTACATCCGAATGTGTAGAAAATGTCAAGACTGAAGTCCACGAGGCATGTTACACAGATCAAAGACTAAGAGATTAATGGCTGTGCTTGGATGGAAAAGGGGTAATTAATGAGGAGTTTAACATCAAATTAAATAGACGGCAGTGCAATTATGGAGGTGAACGTTGATCAATAACCTTGACTAGCAGCCTCCAGGATGGTGCATCATACCAGAGGAATGCAGCTTATTTCTTCTATCAGCAGAGAAACATTGCTGGATTTAGCAGCAGGGGTGTGTGTGTGTGTGTGTGTGTGTGTGTGTGTGTATGTGTGCATGCATTTGTGCATATTTGTTGATTGCTTTTTTGTCACAGACATACAGTAGGCCACGATAAAATGTTGCCTTAAGAGTGAGAATGAGCAATCAAGAAGTTTATGCATTAACTTACTGTTGATTAGCACCATCACTTGCTTTATATTCACAGTGAGATCGGGGGGGTTGGCCCACTGACCCCCAGAAATGATCATTAAACTGGTTAATGAGAAGTTGTTCTACATTTACATTCACTCGTGGTTGGTGAGCCTAATTGGTTGCATAATAGAAGATGGGCTCTAAGTGAACGGTTTCCATTCCAAATCACTATACTGTATATCCATTTTTTTTTTTT
>OOFE01000559.1:1721-18741 GCA_900323365.1 Monocentris japonica | reverse complement strand
TTTCCTTTTCCTTTATTTTCCTTTATTTTATTTTATTTTATTTTATTTTATTTTATTTATTTTATTTTACTTTATTTCACTTTGTTTTATTTTATTTTGATCATGGGGTTTTCATTCCATATGGGCTTACAGTGCAAGACGCTGCCTTATAAATTGCAAATAAAAACATCATACATATTGTGTTGTTTTCAAAGTAGCTGTCCTGTGTTTTTCATCTCAGGGGCCCAGAGACACATCTAGAACATGACCACTGGTACATCACTGCTATGTGCAGACAAAGTGTCTCTGCTTCTTCTCTCACCACACATTACATGACTCCTCTTTGTAGTGCTGTTGTTCTGCTGTTGTTATTATTTAGGACAAGAACATTTTGTCTGCTTCTTTTGTCTTTAGTGTGTCTCTCACACACACACATGCACACACATACACACTTGCTCCCCATTGACGTATAGTATTCAATAGTTACAACTGCAAGACTGAGGAAGATGGGTGAAAATTCTATTATTGCTGTAAAAGGGAGGGACAACTCTAACTTAATCAATTCCATGTCTGGCTTGATATGATGTTTTTAATCATACCAAGCTCCCCGTGCTTTGTAGAGGAAGTGGTGGCAGTCACATGGTGTGTTGATCCCAGCTATGGAGAAAAGGGCATGTTTGACTTGCCTTGCTGTTTTAAGGGGAGTCTCTACGCAGGGTAAATAGCAGCCAGCAGGCGGAATATGTGACAGGCCGACAGACTTCAATTAATGGAAAATGCACCTCTTTTTGTTTACTGAGTTCTGTAAAGGTCAGCCAAGTCATGGTCTTGGAGACTCTGTTTTTGCCCATTCCCAGGGTTAGATACATAATCAGAATTAATGACTTTAGACCCCTCTCCCCTCCTCACCCCAACCTTCAGATATATGACTATCCCATTTGACCTCATACACCACTATAAATAGACTCAGCAGGCCTATCTAAACTATCGCTCTTTCTAACGGCCTTCCCTATGATACACAAAATGAGAAACACAAATACACACTAGAAACATACCTACACTCACTTATGCACACTCCATCTTTTACACACAAACAGACACACACAGCCTTCTTAAACATGAGCAGACTCATCACACACCTAAGATGCCTCTGATAGCTCTTCTCATGGCTGCGTAATGAAGCACAGCTCTTCAGATCCAGCTGCAAGCATTGTTAGAACTTGCCAAGGCTCATTAACATTGATAGCCGTAAGCGCTGAAGGACAAATTGTGCACATGTATCACCGAGGAGAGACTCTCCTCTGTCTCCACCTCTCTTGTTTAGTTCTGCCATACTTCTGGCTGCCGTTGAGCATTAAGTCTTATTCGTTTCAACAACTAAGCATTGTAGTTGACAAAGCAGCAGTGGCCACAAAACCAGAGGTTACGAGCTTTGTGCTATTTTTTCAATCATCTTTCTCTTTTGTTTCAAAAGAACAGCACTGATTATTTACTTTCAAAAGGACTTCAATATCTATAATTACACAGTTTTAAAAAAAGAACATACATCTTCATATTTGGCAGGATAGTTCGTCGCAAAGGACGCTTTGATAGTTAGAAAAGCAAGAAGGTAGTAGTGGTAAAAAAATAAGTGTCACTGTCATTCAGCCTCCCATCGCCACTTGTGTGTGTTTGTTACGTAAATAGAAGTCAGAGAAAGTAACCAAGGGAATACATATCATCAATTTGGAAACAAAGATCAAGCGCGGGTTGAGAGAGGGCTTGATAATGGCAGTATTTAGAATAATAATGACTTGGAGGATAGAAAGCAGATAATTATCTATATTATACAATATGGCCTCGGGTTAGCCCCTGACCTGGGATCAGCTTCTCTAAATGCTGTGTGAGAATAGTCCTCGAGGAGCCTGCAGGGCTTGCAGCCTATCCCAACATTTTCTCTGGCTCAACACCCGTTCAGAGTCTCTGACATTCTCACTATGTATAACATACCTTTGAGTATGCTAGGCTGATAGAAAATGATTACATTACTAGAGGGACATTCTTTGCTTACACAGTCAATTGTCTCCTGATAAACTCACTGGGAGGCGATTAAGGCAACCAGAGTGATTCTCATTCCCTCTAATAACTATTATCATCCTAACTCCTCTGTCTGGCAGAGCTAGGGGGGATAAATCCTCTATAAAACAGGCTAAATTACATATGTAAGGTGATAAGCGTGTGTGAGCTGGGGTCTCCAGGATTATTTAGTGTGGAGCTCATTACTTAGTGTACAGCTGCTTAGCCATTCTTTCTGCCCTGGGCTTGGCGGGCGTCCCTAGCATTCTTTGTCATAGTACATACCTGAAGCTGGAGGGGGCTGAGTCCTGACGCTGCTGCAGCTGCCATTGTGGATGGAATGAACTGCACCGGGTAGTTATCACCTGTCAGAGAGAGAGACAACAATGCATACAGGTTGAGACAATGAGCTGGCCCACAGCGGCCAGGCAAGTGCCAACACGGTTCCTGGGCCCTCCACTGCTCTGCCACAGCAATGTGGCACATTGCGTCGAGCCCTCGGCTTCCAGCCCAAACATCTGCATCAACAAAAGGCTAAGCTGGTCTGACTGGAGCAGGATTACTTAGGAACGCACAACACCATGCCCTCCTTCCTCCACCTGCACTGTCCTCTTTCTGGAAAATACTGTAATAAGGCACTAACTACACGCAGAGTTAGGAACGGTTTTTCGCTTGCTTTTTGCTTTCTTGTGTGTGTGTGTGTGTGTGTGTGTGTGTGTGTGGAATACATGTTGAATATCTTCCCTGGTATTCAATTAGCAATTTTACAGAAGGAGCAGCATGTTCTCTCAGGCACTTCATACAGCTGTGGACTTGCCTGGCTATTGTTTGACACAACATTGTTTGTTTCTGAGTGATAGTTTTGGCAGCAGAGCAAAAGCACTTGTATGTGAACTGGTTAGAACAAGTGTGCAGTCACAATAACAAAAGTAAAAAATACATTCTTATCTTGAATATCACTGTGATCTAGCAAGTCAGAATTGCTCTCTAAATAGCAGCACTGTTTTATTACTGTTCAGTGCTGTCGGCCTGCCATCAGCAAGTTTGACGGACAGGGATATAAAAAAGGTGGCTGCATGATTGATGTCGATGGGGGTGTTGAGTGTTTAACTGAGTACCAGAAGCTTTCACACACTCAACCTAGTGTGTTGAGACAGACAGAACAGCCCCAGTGAGACAGACCAGCACAGCACTCATACCGGGGAGGTTGGATCGAAGCATGTGTGTGGAGGAGGGGGCGGTGGAGGTGGTAGTGGATGGGGTTGGTTGGAGGAATTGGCCTTAGCTCAGACCCCACTTCTGCCTGTCACTTCTCCTCACAAACATATGGAGCCATTAAGCCACAGACATGAAGGTAAATGTATATACCTTCTCTTTCACTTTGCCCTCGCCTGCTTGCCTCACTTTGCAATCTTGTACAGCACAGCACATTGTGATACAGGCCATGGAAATTCAATCCCCATTTAGGGCAGGAGCAAATAAAATCACACAGGAGAAGTGATTTCAAATAGTGCTGGGGTGGGAGGGGGTGCACTGTGGTTATTTCTACACTCTGTCTGCTGTCTCTGTCTGCTCTCTATGACTTCAGGATTTGGGGATAATAAATGGATGGATGTCTTTGGATGTCATGTGAAACCTGGGAAGGGTCATGTGCTAAGTGAGTACACCACCACTGCTGGGGGGTCTGGGGCTCCAAGGTCTGGGTCTTGGGTGCACACAGTCTGTGTGGAGGCACCAGTCTCCAGTAGACTGGGCACTGTGCCAGGTTAGTGTCACTAGTGAAAGGGAATCGGGTTTGAAATGGTGCTTGCTGTCCTTGACAGAGCTGGTCCCATGCCCAGTGCGTAGGCTCTGAATGCTGGCGGGGGGGCAGGTGACGCCATGGCTGGGTCACAACAGGCTATATTTCCCAGCTCACGTGGTGGCATGAATTATATGTCATAGACCTGCTGAGGGTTGACATGGAAAGATGTAGTAGAGCCCTTTCTTGGATCAAATGATCAGCAGAAACAGCAGAAACCATGTGACTTCAACCCTCAAACTGGATCTTCTCTAATCACTGGCAGAGCATTACCAATGCCGTTCACTGTCTTACAGAGAGACAGGGTCACAAAAAAATGAAAAACAAAAAGCAGGTGAATTTATAGTGTATCTGCCAGGTTTCATATTGTAAAATGAGACCAGAATAAGTAGAGTTAGGTGACAATACGTAATTCCATTTTGAGCCTCCAGCTCTCTTTGCCTCTGCTCAGCACATAAAACTTATCTCCCTTTGAGCTGTTGAGTCTTGTTAGAGACCAGACTTCCTTGAGCTGATGAGGCCTCATGTCGGAAGTTAACTTAACAAACTTCATTTCATTCTCCCTTTTTGAAGGAAACTGTCAACTGTCAGCAGGATGTCAATGAGGAAGACTGAGGGACCAAATGACTATGGGGCCATTCTGCAGGTTCATTAGAGGCATATCAGACCAAACGCTGGCATGTCTGTGTAAAGGGAGCGAAAGGACCGGGAAGTTCTACTTGTGTCTATTTGTTTAAAAGATGACTTGGCGTTTCTATGGCTGTGCTTGTCTACCATGCAACACCAGGCCATTGAGCACAGCCAGTGCATGGGGTGATGACTTATCACTATGGTGCTAGAATGACTCTGTTGCCATGTCAGCACCACAGGGTCGGGGTCATAAGCAGTGGTCCCTGGGAGCTGTCTCATAATGATAACATCAGATTAGTGTGCCTTAGCTTGGAAGTGAATGCTTGGCCACTCACTTTGTGGAGACAGGACGCAGCAGCATCCTGTATACCCCGCAGGTGGTGATAACATTGTACTCTCTGGATATATTGTGTTGGAGGGGTAGAAAAAATAGAGGTTTGAAATACCTCTCTTGACTATGAGAGTCATTTTCAGGCTCCCTTTGCTATTTCTTCATGAACTCATGCATTATGCAGGACCTATACAGAGCGACCCCTGACCATGATTCCATAATGGCTCCTGTTATTTGAACTAAAACATTTTCTGTGTCAAATCTATTACAGAAAGCACGCTGGCAAAAGACTCCCCCTCCGGCACTTTGTTTAAGCTGTCATGGCTCTATAGTTCCAAAATAGCTGACTTTCTTTTTCATCCTGTGGTTTTATAGTTAATTCATTAACTGCACTACCACACCTTTTAATGTTCTGCTGCGAACCTGCTGACTTCCCAGCGTTTCTCTTTCTGTCTTCCAGTCCCTTTCCATGTTCCAGCACTGCTTTACAACAGACAAGAGGACTTTCCCGGTTTGACATGGCTCATAAATCATTTTCTTCGACAGTGATGTTTTCATCCACACCACTGTTTCCTTTTCTCACTCTGTCTATCTCACTTTCTTGTCTCTTTCTACTCACGTGTCAGAATGAAGGCAATAGGAAAACACTTGTACTTGTAAATTCTGTTTACCTACATTCAATAACTAATTTGCAGGCCAGGGAATAGCCTAGTCCAGAGAATAGCCTAGTCCAGGGAATAGCCTAGTCCAGGGAATAGCCTAGTCCAGGGAATAGCCTAATCCAGGGAATAGCCTAGTCCAGGGAATAGCCTAGTCCAGGGACTGAGCGGGCCAAGCCAGGTAAGAGGCTAGGAGTGAGTGGCAGGGACCAATCCAATCCATGGATCTTTTTACATACAATTAGAGTAGCCTATAGTGGTACATCTTTAATTTGAGGGCTGAAGGTTACTGTCTTGGCAGGGATTCAATCAACATGTTGCAGCAATTTCCCACAAATTTGTTGTTTTTGGATTTGGAATGCTCGCGTGTGGAGCTTCTCTCTTTCTCTCCACTCAGAAGACAAAGGGGGAGAGAGAGAGGCATGCTGTTACAGGCAGTGGGAGCACTTCTACTTTCAGGAAGAGCCTGTTCCATACATTATCCACAAAGCCATCACACTACCATCCTCCTCATCATGTTCATTTATTTCACTATCAAATGACATTTTTATGAAAAGTTTCAATGTAATAACAAAATAATAGCAAGGGGAGTTGCTTGTTGTTACATGAGTAACAATAGGCAAAGTTCTTGTTGCTCTTATGTATTCTAGGTAGCTTTGTATGTGGGGCTTAAGTATTGTGTTACTGGATCTCTCACAGTAGATTCTTGGACTGTGATTACAGCCAGAACACTCCTGAAAGATACTTTCATTTTGAAGACATGTTTACATTCCTCTGCCTTTTTACCCATATCTATTGTTCCACATGCACTCTGCCTTGGACTAGAAAATTCTCAACGCTTGGCCCCAAGTCCAAGTTAAGACAGTCAACCAGACTGGCCTCACTGCTGACGTACAAAGCGAGCTGCTGTCTAATACTATGCAATTAAAGATAAATGCAATTGAAGATAACACTTTTGTAAAGAGGGTAGACAGCAAACAGAGCAGAGAGAGAGGGGGAGGGACAAAATAAAGACTAAAGATGCAAGCATACCTGGCTTGTAAGACATTCCCGGAGGGAAGAGAAAGCCTTGCTGGGCGGCGGCTGCTGCTGCCAGAGTGCGTTGGTCGTGTGGAAAAATGGGGATCATGAGCGGAGGCATGTGACCCTGGACCTGCTGAACAGAGAGGGAGCAGAGATCAGAGAGAGGCCTAAGCATAGGCATTGTACACAGAAACACCGAGCCCACGCAGGGGGAGGTCAGATCACAGCTCTTCCTAACGCGTGCTGACAGGGGGCTCTCCGGCAATGACGGCCCTCGTGTGCTCACACAATACCTGGCCAAGCTGCTCCTGCTCTTAATCCAAACCACAGTTTCACTTCAGTACATCAAAGGCCCTGCCACACACACATTGTTCCACTCTCAGTCAGAGGGGCCGGCATGCAGGACTGAGTAGACAGTAGAGAGGTTATATGACTCTGTAGGCATGTGTGGAGAAGTACTGTACGTGCTAAAAGCACAATAAGAATTGACAAACACCCTGGCTGTTACAGTAGATACAACATGTCAGCAAGTGGGTCATCTAATGCATTACACAGGTGTAAAGACAGGCTGGTCATGGATGCACATACACACACACACACACACACATACACACATACATATACACACACACACACACACTCACGCACACACACAAACTGACCTAACAGACAAGGGAAGATCAACTGCTCAGATATAAAGCATTTGTCCCATAATCTTGGATGATCATTTATACAGGTGCTAAAATCCTACACAATCTGGTAAATTACTGCAAGTGTTTAGCTGGGAAAAAATAGGAGGCAGGCCAAAAAGTGCTTGCTGCTTGCTGTATTTCATTTTAATGTCATTCTCTGACTCTCTCTCTGTTCCACTTACATATTAACCTTCACCATCCAGCCTGATGTTGACTTACCTACTGGGAATATCAAGGCAAACTAGCAGAGGGAGGTAAAAGTGCATGCTCTGCATGTGTATGCCTGTGTATGTGTATGTGTGTGCGTGCATGGGTCCATGCATGTGTGTGTCTAAGTGTGTCAAGGGTGGGTGAGTAGCTTATGTCTCAGAAGTGGTGTGTGGGGGTTTTGCACACATGTTGCAAGGTTCAATCTTACTGTCATCCCCTGCTTCCTGAAACTCTATGATGGGGAGCAGCCCAGCTACCATGGGCCTGCAAGGGTTAATCTAGCACTTAGCCAGGCCACCTCAGGGGAACCTGCCTGGAAAATGGGTTAATAAAGGTCATCCCCCAAAATAAACACTTTACAGAATGTTTCTCCATTCATCCCTCTTTAAAATCAACTTGCAATAAAACGGGTCTGGGTGCAATTACTGCCGTTGCATTGGGGCATGAAATCAACCTGCTCTGAGCAATGACTTTCCCCCCATGTTCTAGCTGAGGTCTGCTATGATCTCCACTTGTTCAGTCTGTACTGCTGCCCCTGTACACCCGTTACTGGAGTAGTCGGGCCCTGTTTCTCTCAAACCTAGCAAGCTAGATCTACTTAAAACTACTTTATTGATCTGTCCAGAGGTGCAGAGCTAGACTGAAAACTAAATAAATAGAGACATTTTATGTCTACTGAGCTTTTACAGAAGTGCAAGTGTAGAAAGTGCATTATAGAAGAATAGAAAAAGTATGTAATTCTTTTGAATGTAATTCTGTAAAATGTGCTGTGGCTGGAGAAAAGTAAATGGCTTAGGAGACTGCTACAAATGACCTTAAATAAAATCTTTTTTTATAGGAATTTGTGTTCCAGGTTTCCAAGCTGAGTGGATGAAAGATGGATCTTGGCCTTGCATGTATGGAACATATGGAAAAACACAATAATTAATGTCACAACATGAGGTAGGGCCAGTGACAGGGAACACTAGGGAACACAGCTTTTCTCTGTGTCTGTGTATTTGGACTGTAAAACCAGATGGAGTCTGTTGCTGAGTGTGCTGCACTCACAGGGCAAAAAACGGCTCCCGAAAGCCCCCGTCCCTCCAAGTGTGTTACAAGTATTTTCCACCAACACTGTCCACAATTGTTAATTTTAATATGAAAATCAATAACGTAGCAAGAAAGTATGCTTGCTATATCAATAATGCAGCAACTAGCATGCATCAGCAGTACAGTGAAAAAGTTCATATATGTCAAATTGTTTTTAAACTTAAGATTTTTTATGACTATCAAGGAGTTTAGCAGTTGTTAATAGAAAAATAAATTCTGTTTGTATTGAAAACATTTCCTGGTTTGTTTTGACTATGCTTGTACTCAGTGGTTAGTAACAAAATTATGATTTCTGATTGGCATTTGCTTTTCCAACTCTGCCAAAAGTTTTACTGGTGGTCAAATTGTTTCCTAGAGGAAAGCAAGTATTCACTCCTCTTGCTCTCCATTTCTCCTTATGTCTCCCTATTGGCAATGAATAGAGTCTGGTCTCTTAACTCACAATCTCTGTTGGTGAAAACTAGGTGCAACTTCCAAGTGTGTTTGTCTCCTATAAAGGATGCTCATTGACGTAATTATGATTATCCCTTTTCAAACGAAACCAGCAAAATGAACTGAGCCACAGCCAAGGAAACAGCTGCTCCGAATGAGGAAATGAGGAAAGCTCTTTTCTTCAGCATTCACATATTTATAGCATTTCATTTTATTCCATAATTTTATTGCTTTTAGGTATTTGTGACACTAATTAAAAAATGTAATTGTATAAGTAATATATACAGTATATATATATATATATATATATACATATATAGTATATATACTGACAGACATCAGCAAAAAGCATCAGATATTTTAAATATTTCTCTACAACACTAAATGCAAATGGTGAGATTCAATCTGAGATATCACTTTTTATTACTATTATTATTTAAAAATACAGAGCAGAGTATACAGAGTCACTGAGGCAAGACAGAGTGTAAATGTGCATTGAAGGGGATATAAGTGCATTGAGTTTGAATGGCTGTGATTTGCTGTAATGAGCTCCAACCATTAAAGTTTAATTTACGGCAACTAATGTCAGAGAAAGGAAAATCAAATCTTGAGGAGCTTCAAGGTGGCAAAAAATAGTGAAGGTTAGCCTCTTGGGCTGTCAATTAACAGCTGGCACAGTGGCTGAGCAGACAATACATGGATTTTAGCATTTTCACTATTATTTTTTTCTTAGACTGTTCCTCCACCTAAAAGTAGAAGAAAGGAATTTAGTTGAGGAGCTACATTTAGAAAAAATCAATTTCTGCTTACAGACAAAAGAGAGATTGAGAGAGAGTGAGAAAGAGAGAGAGCGAGAGAAAGAGAGGGAGAGAGTGTGTGTGGCTTCCATTTTCCCTTTGTGACTATACACCCAGCCCCCCTACAAGAGTTACCCTCAAGTTCATCTATCTATGGGCTGAGTGCCCAGAATATTTCTATTGCCAAGATGATCTTGAGGAGTCGGAGAATGAAGTGGAGCAGATGTGAGTGGGGCACTTGGGCAGCGTCCTCCCTTCTCCTCGTAAATACAGCGGCATTGTTGCACTGGCACTGCTCTTCCTTTGTTTTAGCACTGCTAAGTAGTGGATAATGTCATTTCACACCATCTGCCCCCAGGCTTCATTAAAGATACATGAATGGGCTATCTTATGAGGAACAGGTGCTATTGTTTGTCCCTCAAGACCCGGCACTAAGGATCTGACTCGGAATACTTGAAGAGGAGCATCTGTAGTGATCAGTCAGACAGACTTGGCTGAGGCCCCCGTCTCTGCCGGCACGCGCTCCAACAGAGGTTTCTGGGGGGAAGCTCAGCCGCCTTGCAACATGTATCATCAATTCAGATGACCTGATGAAGTCTGTAGCAGGCCAGCACGCAATCTGTTTCCCTCTCAAGGAGACATTGGTATTTGATGACTAGAACCAACCTTCAGTTTTGCTGCAGGTAGAATATTAAGGAGACCACATTATGGAAGAAATAATTAGTTCAGTTTTAAGCTTTGTTTCATTTGAGTGAGAAAAATTACTGGGCATTTTAGTCTCATTTTTATCATATCCGTTTCAGTCAGATTTTTGTCCTACTGTGGTTCTCTTGTGTGGTGTTTCGAGTTAGTTGTCAGAATCCTTCTGCGGACAAGTGAGGGACTTGTGCTGTGTATGAGAGAGCTGTGGCTGGGAGGAAATCAAAGGAGAAGTTGGAGACTGTGCAGTTGTGTTCTCTCTCTGAAGGCAAGCACAGAACAAAAGTACGATTTAATAACAACTGCTGCTTTATATCTAATCCAACCGTCTATTTTAGTATTGTAATGCTATTGTCCACAAAAAAATATACAAAAATACAATATATGATTGATTATTTTTTTAATCATAATTTGTTAAATTACCACTCATCTGAGTAAAGAGAACACAGAAAGTACACTGAATATAAATCAAGTGGTGAGAGGAAGCACTGACATTACTTCAATGACTGTACAATATTTCAGTAAGGCTTACCGAGGTGAAATATAGATAGATGGTACTAAACACTATTTTTCTTAATTCTTTGCACCATGCCTATCAATGAAAGTTGGAAAGTTGGAAAATGTTGAAAAATGTACATACAGTTATAGGCATAGATAACAGTTTTTTGAACGTACAAAGAGAAAATTGTATTTCAAATGACTCTATGTCCAAATGCTTTTATTGAATAGTATGACGGGAATGTTAGATAAAAGACATTCTCACACTTATTTTGGAACAAGCATTATGAGTCATAGGTATTTGCACCAAAGAAATAAGTGGGCGTGGAAGTGGGTGGACTCTCATTTGAATAGATATATAGTGTAGACATCCACACACAAACTCACGGGAGGCAGCGGCTCCAAAACACTCAGTGCAAATGGAGATGTACAGGGCATTACAGCACTCACTAGGGTCCCTGTCAACACCCATGTTCCTCACTGTCTGTTACAGCCTCTACACAGGGCCCAGGAGGCCTGAAGCCTCCCCACCCCACCGCCGGCTATCCCTCTGAACCCCCTTACACTTCCATGCACTGATCCTCATTCACATTAACTACTCACTATGGACCACAATGCTCTATGTCAAAGGAACCAGGAGAGCAGTTTTAAAATGTCAGATTCCCTCATTCTTAAAAAGATAAGCAAGAAGACAAAAGGAAAAGCAACAGGAACATCTGCCTCTTTATCACTGTTTTAAATGGTTATTAGCTTGAAAGGACCAGTGAGATCCGAGGTCTAATATCCTGATTAATTGCTACTTGACACCTTTTAACATGCCTCTCACACAGATGCTGATCTTAGATACAATCTGTATTCATTAGCCTTGAGGAAAATTGTAAAGAGCAAAATCACTTGAAGTATCTGCTGAAAACAATACTACTGGCAGCAGCCAACATTTCTGACAATGGCAATGATGTTTATGTTCATTCTCTACAATCATTTGGGCTACAGCAGGCTTTTCCCATTAAATTCACAAGGCATAGTCATGAGGGAAGTCTCATTTTTCCAATCACTAACGTCTCTTTATTCTCATAAAATTACATCCACACTTTTGGTGCCTCCTGCTAACCTCCTTTTTCACATATTCCATAGGAGGGGGTGCAATAATTTCACCCAGGGAGGAAAGGCTCCAGCTGCTGCTGTAAGAACTGATAGTTCACACATCGTTCCCCCCTGCTCTCCACTGAGTTGCACACCAAACGGCTGTGAGTGGAAATCACCTTTGGTGATCCATTTGAAGGTAAAGTGATCTTGAGGAAGCTGGCAATCTGGCTTCCTCCCAACAGCAGCACACACAGTAAAACTGACACTAGACAGCAGGATACGCTCAACACCCGCCACTGTGTACACAGCTCACTGGGTCTACACTGTACTGGAGCCTAACCAGGAGGAAAATCACTGAATGGAAACATTTATGGGCTGCTGAATCCTCTGTGTTACTTTGTTGTAGAGAGAGCAAATTCTAATTCTTTCATTGAAACAATCCCAGGATTCCTTAAGTACACAGTACTCCCACAATACAAGTCATTTATCAGCTAGTTATACTGTGTGGCCACTTCAAGCACTAACCCAACATAGACACACATAGCATACTACCAGAATATACAACTACATTGAACACAGTTACGCACAGACACACCACACAACAGCACAACTACACACACATACACACCAATATCACACCTTGATCAGAGCTATTTTACTATGTGGCGGTGTTCGGTTTGGTCTGTAATGGTGAGCAGATAAATTGATCAATAGGTTCGAACAAGACTTTGATGCTCCAGCCTTCTGCCTGCAATGAAAGTCTTCATATCACCAGCTACTAGAGTGAAGCATTGTTCCTGCTTGTTCTCTTCTGGAAATGAGAACACTGAAATGTCCACTGGAGAGGTTCAGGCCACCAACAAAGGGCCCTTGTCCTGGCCATGTCTATGACCTTTATCCTTCCTCCATCTAAAATCCTTATACAACACCCCTTTCTACAAAGACATCTGCAGCCAAAGAGCCACATTATTTTGCTGGAGGGTGTACATGCACTAGCCTGACAAATGCCTCATAATATTTTCACTGAACTGTAGGTATACACCACTGACAGTTAGCTTTGACAATAGGCACATTCTGGCTAGTGTTGAGTCTGAAGCTGTACTTCAGTCCTACCTGAATGTAGTATAGTGCTGTTCAGGATAAGGTGCAGGGAAACCCGACACATGGGTGAGGCCGGGCCATCTAGAGGGAATAACTAGTAGATGACTTCTTGTTCCACTAATTCCTGACACAGTAAAACAAGCCCTCTTGGAAAACAGCCATTCCAATATGTCTATATTAAGTCGGCGGCAGTTTGAAAGCAGGGTAGTCCTACCCTCTACACCCTACCCCCCACACCACTCCACCACCTCATCTCTCCCCCTGATTTCCTTGGAATTTTGGATAAAACTGTGTGCTGCTGTTTGCCTTACTACACTGCATGTCATTCATATGAATGCGGCATACTGTTGTAATTGTAATGTAGTTACAGTATTATAAATGTTCTGGAAGGAAAAGTAAAAGCTTTGTAGTGGAGTTCTTGCGTCAAACGGAAATATAGACAAACAAAGAAGGCAATGTAACGAAAATGGCAAATCACGGGTCAAATGATGGCATATGAAAGAAAATGTAATCATACATTTGATCAAATAAAAAAGCATAACGTTTTCAGAGTTACAATACAAAAAATATTTCTTCCCTGAGACAAGACATGAAATGTGATCTGTGTAGATTCACCAGCAATTATGTACTTGCAAATTTGAATTCTTGCACCAATGCTTTAAATGTAATTTAGATTTCTAAATACTTAATACTTAGTACTTACTTAGTAATTGGTAAATATCAAAGACAGGCCTTTAGGTATGTTCTGCTTAGAGCAGTTTTGGTGTATGTTTAAAGGAGCAAATGTAGACCACTTTTCATGGTATAGTGGTCTCTGTTACATGTATGACTCTGAACACACTCATATGAAATCACATGCACAGGTATTCAAACAAGTACAATAAAAAATGTATTCATACACACACACACAGCATCTTCCCTGTTCCATTTCACCCTTGAAATGCACAGACTGCATTTTTAACACCGATTTCGATGTTAGATTTTCCACAAATATGGGCTCTTTTTGAGGTGGGGGAAAGGGTACATGGAAATAAGGAGGAATATTCTCTCATGGTCTGGCCATAAAATTAAGAAGGTTTGCAGTAAACTGGCCAAATCCACGGGGACTCCCTCAAACAGCATGTGTAATGACGAGAAAGAAGAGAACAGACATAAACAAACCCACAAGTGGGTTAGGGGCCAGCATCATTACCCCGCGTATATATCCTTGCTGTATGGAAATGGGTATAAGTGAAATGCCTCGGACCCTCATTGCAGGGGGGTGAGTGAGGTTCTAAAGAACATTTGACACGGGCTAGTCAGACAGCCAGCTACATCCATGTGACGTGAACAGGGTGGGGGGAGTGGGAAATAGAGGGATTTAAGTATGTGAGGCTTATGAAATACTATGGGTGTAAAGGTTTGAAATACCAAGACTACAGAGCAAGCAGCTAGATGGTCCTTCCCTAGCTGGTTGGTGATTCTTATTTTTTTTTTATCAAATTGTAAAGATATGTAACTGAGTATTGTTTAGCATTTTCTGTATTATATTTCAACATGGAAGATGTTTCATTCTTTAAATTATAATGATTTTCCTGTGAGGTGCACATTCTCTAGCAATTATTCAAAAGAATAGCTCTTTTTTTTAGGTTGCATGGGGAGACTAGAGGAAGTTAATGAGAGAATGTAAGGTGTCTGATGGTGAAACAGGAGGCCACCCCTAATCTAATAATGGTATTGTCCACACTAAGGCTGAGCTTTCTCTCTTTCCTGTCCTCCACTGATAAACTGAGTCTGTGTCTACACTATTGCTTCCCAGCTGCTGGGGCCGTAGCGAACAACAGAGCCCATTCTGTTGTTCAGAAGAGAGGAGGGCTACTGGGAGGGGCAACTTTATTACAGATAGTGTGTTGAGACTTTAACACAGGTTCAAATGTCGTGGACATACCTAATGATGGGTAAAAACAATTGAAGCATTTTGTAACATAAGTAACAAGAGCCTTGGTTGACAAAATGACACTTAACTGGATCATTTATATTTTTTATCAAATGATATCAATCATGACAAACAAACAAAACAAACAAACGCAAAAATTCTACAATTCTGTCTATGAAAAGCTGTGCAGGAGAAAATAGCTCATTCATTGTGTTCCGTTGGGGAATGATTGGACCCTCCTCCGCCCCAAAAACAAAAAGG
This sequence comes from Monocentris japonica, assembly GCA_900323365.1. Classification (NCBI taxonomy): domain Eukaryota; kingdom Metazoa; phylum Chordata; class Actinopteri; order Trachichthyiformes; family Monocentridae; genus Monocentris; species Monocentris japonica. The sequence goes on along the minus strand of OOFE01000559.1, from coordinate 3,483 downwards.
TCCTTTTTTGCGTTGGCCATGGGCTGAATGCTTTGCTTTGCCACCCCAGCCCTAAGAAAACACGCGCCCCCTTTCTCCCTGCCGGCTGCCCGCACACAGTAGATCCTATTAATGCAGCTCCTTCTCCCTGTGAGTGTGCCCACTGCGGGGGACGATGGCCATGCAAAGCCAACGCAAAGACAAAACAGTTTGCTCAACATTAGCAGAGAAAACACAGGCCATGCAGAGAGGGAGAGGAAACTAAATCAACATCACACTGGAGGATGTGTTCTCCGTCAACTGATATTTTCCTTTCAAGGGTTGGGGTACAATGGATGTTAAGTATAAGCCCTCTGCCTTCATCCAGGGAAGGCTTGTTCGGCCCAATAGAGCTCCAAACAGGTGCTTTAAAATGACATTCAGAAGGCACATACAAGTCCTTTATTCATCATAGCTACCATTTGGCTCATGGCAGTGTCAGTGACAAGTATTCATGTTCAGTTATCATGGTTATTTAACACAACATTATCAGAAAGTTAATGCACATTCCCTTATGCCTGATGAGATCTTCTGTCTTGTGTTGATTACTGTTATCATTAGTGAGAATTGATAGGAGGCTGCAAGTTTATGTCATAAATTCTCCAATCCCAGGGCTGGTTTAGAATTCCCTCAGGTGACTAATTGTAAGTAGACAGTCAGGTGTGACTTCACACATTGTAACCATTCATCTGGCAGCCTTTCTCAGATGGAGCCTCTTCATTAACACTGTTTAAACTGCTAAGTTGTCTGAATACAAAGGCATAATCCAGCCCTGCTGCTAATTACAGGAAAGCACAACTATATTGTATAATTTACAACAATAATGGATCCATGTTTGTCTACATTCTTACCTCATTGGCAAAGATGCTGTACACACCCAGCATATGTTCCACACAATTGAGTCTACAGAGTCCCAATACGGAAAGTCCTCATTTGTTACAGTTTTACAAGGTAAGATGGGTATGTCCATCTTTTGGCATTTCTTAAATTTGGGTTCTCAAATTAAATCTATCCCTCTTTCCAGTATTGAGCAAAAGCATCATTCAATAGCCCCTGTCTGTGTGCCCTAACTTAAACCTACAGACTTGTGTTAGGTAAACGGATGGTGCATTTCATCCCCGGAAAGAGGAAGCTAGAGGTGTCTTTTAGCTTTGCCCTGAAGACATAATCTGACAGAACCCACAGACCCAAACCACCCAGACAACCTCCACTGTTTATATTCCTAAAGCATGAATTTGTTTTAACAGGCCAATGGCATTACCGTACCAGCCATTCATCCACTTAGCTTAATTTCCAAACCATCACAGCCATTGCTGAGGTTGTATCTATTACGCCATTTTTGTGCATCATTAAGTTTTAACAGGGGCTTGCTAGCTTTATTGTTTAAATTGCACATGACTTTATTTAACGTCAGCATTTCTTCTGCTTCCTGACAAGAAGTCACATTTCATAACTAATTAAATTGATCCCTCCCTCCCCACCAATAGGGGCCACTAAATGAAATTATTTGTATCCAAGTGTCAATATATTAAATCACAGGGGCTAATGAGTCGGGTCACCGCTTTCTTTTATCTTCAGTCTTGCATGTGCACATCTTCATCAGCTAACAGTCTACTTAAATGGAGGATGAACATGTTGGACTGAGCCTCCCTGGGCGGGAGCCAAGCCCGTCCGACTAGGCTGTTAATGCCCCCACATAATGCTACTAGCAGGCTAACATAGTGCTCTTCAACACAAGGGAAAG